>SJYC01080075.1:0-10737 GCA_006408675.1 Madoqua kirkii
AACAAAATTTTTTCCTTTTACTAGGATTGTATTTTGAAGTACTTTTATTTATTATATGCATGTTGAAGTGAAATGGTAGAATCTTAAAATTTTAGATCAGATTTAATTAAAGAATGACTCTATATGTAGCAATTAGAGTGATAATGAGAATGGACCTATATTATTCATGGATTTTATTGATGCAGTTATATGTAAATATCCTCATTCTGGAAACTGGTATCCATGAATGAGTCACATAATAGTGAGGCTGGCATACATCCAGTATCTGAATCACTTGAGTTTGTCCTATATTCATCATAACATACAAGTAGCTTTTATTAAAGATACAGAGAAATTCTTTAAACCTCTTTAGCAATACTTTGCTATTTTTTTATTGATGGTTTCACAGTAGTATTCCTGATTTCTAATGCTTGGGGACAGAATCCATGTGATTCCACATGCAGTTGTTAAGGGTTTTTATAAAAATAGATCTATGCTACTCTGTTCTGAAAAGATGATAAATAAGGAAGATATTGAAGAAAATATCCAGTAATAATCTAGCAATCATCAATCTAACATCCTTACCCATTCTTGTTAGTATCCTTATCATTTATTTTTGCCACATGATACACATGTGAACAAGTAATATTTTGCTCTCATGTATTTTAAATCTCAGAAATGATCATATATCTGCTCTAATCTCAGGCAAGTGTTTTGCTCAAAGAGTGTTTTTTATGCTTTTGTTTCTCAGGATATTTCTTGAGTCACCTTCAGAAACAAGTCCAGAAAGCAGTAACTCTATAAGATGTACTACTACATGAGAAACTCTTATTTAATCGACTTCAAATAAACCAAAAGACCACTTATTTATGCATTTTACAAGGCACTTTTATTCATGGTACTTGTATAAGAAACAGCAAATATCAGGCATTTATTTTAAAAATACACAGATCAAATACATTAAAATAATATGAATGGCGATTCCAAGGCTCGAGAAATCTGTATGAGAGATGGTAACTTACATACACATATTGTGTTTCTCTTTTTCAGTGTTAGGTGTGTTTTGATATGTTGCAATTCCTTGCAAATTAGTAGTCTCTGCTTAGGACATAGAGAAATTTTACTTCACTGGAATATAAATTAACCAGAAACCCATGATAATTCTGAATAAATAGAAGTTTACTAAAATTCGAAAATAAGAATAAACATCACAATGTTTGATTAAAATTATACAAATTATATTATATCTCAAATCCAAGTATGTAATTTAATCCTTTAAGTGATCCAAATATAAATTCTGTAGCATGCAAAAGGTCTCATGCAAGTTAGATATAAAAATAGTGTAAACATACAGTTATAAAAGTAGATATTCCATGTTCATTGACCAGAGGACTCAATATTGTCAGGATGTCATTACTTGCCAACTTGATCTATAAATTCAATGCAATTCCAATTAAAATCCCCAAACTCATTTCATGGCTATTCATAAACTGATTCTAACATTTACATTGAGATTAAAAAAAACCCTAGAATAACCAACACAATATTGAAGAAAAACAAGGTTGAAGGTCTGCTGATACCCAATTTCAAGTTTTACTATTAAGACTATGCTGTTCTCAGTTGTGTCTGACTTTTTGAACCCCATGGACAGGAGCACTCCAGGCTCCTCTGACCATGGCTAGAGTGGGTAGCCATTTCCTACTTTAGGGGATCTTCCCAACCCAGGGGTCGAACTTGCATTGCCTGCATTGCCAAGTGAATTCTTTTACTGCTGTGCCACCTGGGAAGCCTTTATTGTAAAGCTACAGTGATTAGGAAAGTGTCGTGTCAGTGAAAGAATGGGCAAATGGATCAGTGTACTGGCAAGAATAGAGAGGCTAGAAGTAGAGCCCTGTGAGTATAGTCAACTGATCTTTGACAAAAGAGCAAAAGCAATACAATGGAGCAAACATAGTCTGTTCAGCAAATGGTGCTGGAACAGCTGTTCATACACAAGTAAAAAATGAATCTAGACACAGACTTACAAGCGTCACAAAAATTAACTCAAAATGGATCAGAGACCTAAGTATTACATACAATGTTATAAAATCCTATAAGATAACATAGGAGAAAACCTGGATAACATTGGGTATGGTGATACTTTTCATATATGATGCCTAAGTAACAATCTACAAATAAAATAATTGATGAACTGGACTTCTTTAAAAATCAAAACTTCTCATCTTTGAAAGATACTTGTCAAGAGAATGAGAAGACTGGCTGCAGACTGAGAGAATATATTTTCAAGAGACACATCTGATAAAAGACTGTTATTCAGAATGCACAATGAACACTTAAAACTCCAAAACTAAAGCACAACTTGTTTAGAAAATGATCCAGAAAACTTAACAGGCACCCCAGTAAAGGAGCTACACAGACAGCAAAAAAAAAAAAAAAAAAAAAGCATGTGAAAAAATGTTCCACATCATGTGTCATAAGGAGAATGCAAATTAAAACAACAATGATGTGCTACTTCACACCTATTACAGAACTCTATATCTGGAGGACTGACAACACTGAATATTGACAAGGATGTGGAGAATCAGGAACTCACGTTCATTGCTAGTAAGAAAGCAAGATGGTACAGCCACACTGGAAGAGAGTTTGTTACTTACAAAACTACTCTGACCATATGATTCAGGAATCATGCTTTTTTTCTATTTACTCAAAGGAGTTGAAAATTTAGGTACACACATCACACTAACAGTTCAGTTCAGTCACTCATTCATGTCCGACTCTTTGCAACCGCATGAATTGCAGCATGTCAGGACTCCCTGTCCATCAACAACTCCCGGAGTTCACTCAGATACATATACACCGAGTCGGTGATGCCATTCAGCCATCTCATCCTCTGTTGTCCCCTTCTCCTCCTGCCCGCAATCCCTCCCAGCATCAGGGTCTTTTCCAATGAATCAACTCTTTGCATGAGGTGGCCAAAGTACTGGAGCTTCAGTTTCAGCATCATTCCTTCCAAAGTAATCCCAGGATTGATCTCCTTCAGAATGGACTGGTTGGATCTCCTTGCAGTCCAAGAGACTCTCAAGACTCTTCTCCAACACCACAGTTCAAAAGCATCAATTCTTCAGCACTCTGCCTTCTTCACAGTCCAACTCTCACATCCATACATGACCATAGGAAAAACCATGGCCTTGACTAGATGGATCTTAGTCAGCAAAGTAATGTCTCTGCTTTTGAATATGCTATCTAGGTTGGTCATAACTTTTCTTCCAAGGAGTAAGCGTCTTTTAATTTCATGGCTGCAATCACCATCTGCAGTGATTTTGGAGCCCCCCAAAATAAAGTCTGGACTGTTTCCACTGTTTCCCCATCTATTTCCCATGAAGTGATGGGACCAGATGCCATATCTTTGTTTTCAGAATGTTGAGCTTTAAGCCAACTATTTCACTCTCCTCTTTCACTTTCATCAAGAGGCTTTTTAGTTCTTCTTCACTTTCTGCCCTAAGGGTGGTGTCATCTGCATATCTGAGGTGATTGATATTTCTCCTGGCAGTCTTGATTCCAGCTTGTGTTTCTTCCAGTCCAGCATTTCTCATGATATACTGTGCATATGAGTTAAATAATCAGGGTGACAATATACAGCCTTGATGTACTCCTTTTCCTATTTGGAACCAGTCTGTTGTTTCATGTCCAGTTCTAACTGTTGCTTCCTGACCTGCATACAGATTTCTCAAAAGGCAGGTTAGGTGGTCTGGTATTCCCATCTCTCTCAGAATTTTCCACAGTTTATTGTGATCCACACAGTCAAAGCTTTGGCATAGTCAAGAAAGCAGAAATAGATGTTTTCCTGGAACTCTCTTGCTTTGTCCATGATCCAGCGGATGTTGGCAATTTGATCTCTGGTTCCTCTGCCTTTTCTAAAACAAGCTTGAACATCTCAAATTTCACAGTTCACATATTGCTGAAGGCTGGCTTGGAGAATTTTGAGCATTACGTTATTAGCATGTGAGATGAATGCAATTGTGCAGTAGTTTGAGAATTCTTTGGCATTGCCGTTCTTTGGAATTGGAATGAAACTGACCTTTTCCAGTCCGGTGGCCACTGCTGAGTTTTCCAAATTTGCTGGCATATTGAGTGCAGCACTTTCATAGCATCAACTTTCAGGATTTGAAACAGCTCAACTGGAATTCTATCACATCTACTAGCTTTGTTCATAGTGATGCTTTCTAAGGCCCACTTCACTTCACATTTCAGGATGCCTGGCTCTAGATTAGTGATCACATCATCATGATTATCTGGGTCATGAAAATCTGTTTTGTATAGTTATTCTGTGTATTCTTGCCACCTCTTCTTAATATCTTCTGCTTCTGTTAGGTCCATACCATTTCTGTCCTTTATCGAGCCCATCTTTGCATGAAATGTTCCCTTGGTATCTCTAATTTTCTTGAAGAGATCTCTAGTCTTTCCCATTCTGTTGTTTTCCTCTATTTCTTTGCATTGATCGCTGAAGAAGGCTTTCTTGTCTCTTCTTGTTATTCTTTGGAACTCTGCATTCAGATGCTTATATCTTTCCTTTTCTCCTTGGCTTTTCACCTCTCTTCTTTTCACAGCTATTTGTAAGGCCTCCCCAGACAGCCATTTTGTTTTTTGTACTGCTTTTCCGTGGGGATGGTCTTCATCCCTGTCTTTTGTACAATGTCATGAACCTCATTCCATAGTTCATCAGGTACTCTATCAGATCTAGGCCCTTAAATCTATTTCTCACTTCCACTGTATAATCATAAGAGATTTGATTTAGGTCGTACCTGAATGGTCTAGCAGTTTTCCTACTTTCTTCAATTTGAGTCTGAATTTGGTAATAAGATGTTGATGATCTGAGCCACAGTCAGCTCCTGGTCTTGTTTTTGTTGACTGTATAGAGCTTCTCCATCTTTGGCTGCAGAGAATTTAATCAATCTGATATCAGTGTTGGCCATCTGGTGATGTCCATGTGTAGAATCTTCTGTTGTGCTGTTGGAAGAGGGTGTTTGCTATGACCAGTGCATTTTCTTGGCAAAACTCTACTAGTCTTTGCCCTGCTTCATTCTGTATTCCAAAGCTAGATTTGCCTGTTACTCCAGGTGTTTCTTGACTTCCTACTTTTGCATTCCAGCCCCCTATAATGAAAAGGACATCTTTTTTGGGTGTTAGTTCTGAAAGGTCTTATAGGTCTTCATAAAACCATACAACTTTAGCTTCTTCAGTGTTACTGGTTAGGGCATAGACTTGGATAACTGTGATACTGAATGGTTTTCCTTGGAAACGTACAGAGATCATTCTGTCATTTTTGAGATTGCCTCCAAGTACTGCATTTCAGACTCTTTTGTTGACCATGATGGCTACTCCATTTCTTCTGAGGTATTCCTGGCTGTAGTAGTAGATATAATGGTCATCTGAGTTAAATTCACCCATTCCGTCCATTTGAGTTCGCTGATTCCTAGAATGTCAGTGTTCCCTCTTGCCATCTCTTGTTTGACCACTTCCAATTTGCCTTGATTCATGGACCTGACATTCCAGGTTCCTATGCAATATTGCTCTTTACAGCATCAGATCTTGCTTCTATTACCAGTCACATCCATAGGTGGGTATTGTTTTTGCTTTGGCTCCATCCCTTCAATCTTTCTAGAGTTATTTCTCCATTGATCTCCAGTAGCATATTGGACACCTACTGACCTGGGGAGTTCCTCTTTCAGTAACCTATCATTTTGCCTTTTCATATTGTTCATGAAATTCTCAAGGCAAGAATACTGAAGTGGTTTGCCATTCCCTTTTCCAGTGGACCATATTCTGTTAGACCTCTCCACCACGATCCGCTAATCTTGGGCTGCCCGGTGAGCATGGCTTGGTTTCATTGAGTTAGACAAGGCTGTGGTCCTAGCGTGATTAGAATGACTAGTTTTCTGTGAGTATGGTTTCAGTGTGTCTGCCCTCTGATGCCCTCCTGCAACACCTACCATCTTACTTGGGTTTCTCTTACCTTGGGCATGGGGTATCTCTTCACGTGTGCTCCAGCAAAGCACAGCCGCTGCTCCTTACCTTGGATGAGGGCTATCTCCTTACCGCCGCCCTTCCTAACCTTCAACATGGGATAGCTCCTCTAGGCCCTCCTGCACCTGGGCAGCCACCCCTCCTCGGGTTGTTCCTCCGGCCGCCCCTAGCCTCGGGTGCAGTGTGGCTCCTCTCGGCCGTCGCCCCTGACCTTGGTGGCCGGGTGTCTCCTTCTGACTGCCACTGTCCTCAGACGCAGGGTAGCTCCTCTTAGCCACTGCCCCTGGCCTGGGACGTGGGGTAGCTCCTCTCGGCCGCCACCCCTGACCTCAAACACGGGGTGTCTCCTCCCGGCTACCACTGACCTCAGACACAGGGTAGATCCCCTCGGCTGCTGCCGCTGACTTCAGACGCGGGGTAGCTCCTCTCACCCTTTCCTGTACTGTCACAGCCTGGCACTCTCGGCCGCTGCCCCAACCTTGGACTTGGGGTAACTCCTCTTGGTGTGCTAGTGCGCTGGGTCGCAGCCGCCTGTGCTTTGTGTGCTGTGTCGCAGCCGCCCGCGCACCCACACAAAACTGCCCACAGATTTGTATAGCAGGTTTATTCATAACTGAGAGATGAGTATTGCTAAAGAGGGAAGCCAATGTGAAAAAGCTACATCCTGCATGATTCCAAAGGTACGATATTCTAGAAATAGCAAAACTCACGAAAATAGTAAAAAGATTAGTGGTTGCTATGTGTTTGGAAATAGGGAGTGCATAGATAGAGCATGGAGGATTTTTAAGCCAGCAAAAATACTCTATATGATGCCATAATGATGGACAGATGTCATTATTCATTTGTCCAAACTCAGAGAATGTAAAGCACCAAGAGTGAATGGTAATGTAGACCATGGACTTGGAGTAATTACAGTATGTCAGTTTTATCTTAATCAATTATAGCAAATTAATTAACATAATTATTAATAGTTGCCCCCCCCAGTTGAGGATATTATTACTGGGAAAATTTATACATATGTGGGAGCTGGAAATAGTAATTATATGAAAAATATGTTCTCAATTTTACTGTGAGCCTTAAACTGCTCTTAAAAAATAAAGTCTTAATTAAAAATAACAAACATTTCACAAATTTTATTGTTGAACTTTCATGTTTAAGGATTTAAATGAATTCATTAGAAATTTTGAAATATTATTTTGTCTATTATTTGGAATTGAGATATTTGCTATGGGTTGCTTTCTCATCCTTATATTTACTAGACTTTATTTGATATATTAGTAAGATTGAAAGTCTGTGCAAGAGTTTATTGGCCTGTCACATTTTCTTTTTGGTGAAACCCTTTGCTAATCTTTATATTAGTGTATAGGAGTTTTTAAAAAAATATATTTTGCCTCCTAGTTGTTCATGGATTCTTTTGGATCCCACACATATTGCCTAGACTCTGTGACTAATGTTTTCACTTTAATAATGCTATACTGTATTCACTAGGGACTAATACTCTAGGTTCGAGGGTTGAGGTGGGAATAAGACTTTTTCTTCTTAAATGAAACAAGGTGGGGGTCATAACCAGGTTATAAGCTTCAATGCCTACATCTGACCCTTGGCATTCAGGAGGGTTTAAGAGGGGGATGCATGCTGCTGCTGATAAGTTGCGTCAGTCATGTCCAACTCTGTGTGACCTCATAGATGGCAGCCCACCAGGCTCTGCCGTCCCTGGGATTCTTCAGGAAAGTACACTGGAGTGGGTTGCCATTTCCTTCTCCAAATCATGAAAGTGAAAAGTGAAAAGTGAAAGTGAAGTCGCTCGGTCGTGCCTGACTCTTAGCGACCCCATGGACTGCAGGCTACCAGGCTCCTTCATCCATGGGATTTTCCAGGCAAGAGTACTGGAGTGGGTTGCTATTGCCTTCTCCAAAGGGGATGCATAGCTGGTATTATATTACCACTGAGGAGTGGTTTACACACACTAATGTCAAAAGAGACTGGGAGCTGTGAAATTATTTCTACTAGTTTCAGATCTCCAGGAAAACTTGACTCTTTCCCATCCTGGGAAAAATAGCACTTCCATTAGAGGATCTACCAGTAAAATAGGGGTGACCTGGATAAGATTACATTGCATCAGACAGTACTGGAGAGATGCTTATTGAGTACCATTTTTTATGATATTGGAGCTTCCTAGGTGGCTCAAATGGTAAAGAATCTGCCTGCAGTGCAGGAGACTTGGGTTCAGTCCCTGGATCAGGAAGATCCTCTGCAGAAAAGCATTGCAACCCACTCCAGTATGCTTGTTTGGAGAATCCCATGGACAGAGGAGCCTGGTGGACTATACAGTTCATGGATTCAGAAAGAGTCAAAGAGCTGGACATAACTAAGCAAATAACAGTTTCACTTTCATTTTATGGCTTGGGGTGAGAATATTCCCGGGACGGAAGAAGTGTACCAAAAAGATCTTCATGACCCAGATAATCATGATTATGTGATCACTCATCTAGAGTCAGACATCTTGGAATGTGAAGTCAAGGGGGCCTTAGAAAGCATCACTACGAACAAAGCTAGTAGAGGATATGGAATTCCAGTGGAGCTGTTTCAAATCCTGAAAGATGATGCTGTGAAAGTGCTGCATTCAATATGCCAGCAAATTTGGAAAACTCAGAAGTGGCCACAGGACTGGAAAAGATCAGTTTTCATTCCAATCCCAAAGAAAGGCAATGCCAAAGAATGCTCAAACTACCACACAATTGCACTCATCTCACATGCTAGTAAAGTAATGCTCAAAATTCTCCAAGCCAGGCTTCAGCAATACGTGAACTGTGAAATCCCTGATGTTCAAGCTTGTTTTAGAAAAGGCAGAGGAACCAGAGATCAAATTGCCAACATCTGCTGGATCATGGAAAAAGCAAGAGAGTTCCAGGAAAACATCTATTTCTGCTTTCTTGACTATGCCAAAGCCTTTGACTGTGTGGTTCACAATAAACTGTGGAAAATTCTGAAAGAGATGGGAATACCAGACCACCTAACCTGCCTTTTGAGAAATCTGTATGCAGGTCAGGAAGCAACACTTAGAACTGGACATGAAACAACAGACTTGTTCCAAATAGGAAAAGGAGTACGTCAAGGCTGTATATTGTCACCTTGCTTATTTAACTTATATGCAGAATACATCATGAGGAATGCTGGACTGGAAGAAACACAAGCTGGAATCAAGATTGCCAGGAGAAATATCAATCACCTCAGATATGCAGATGACACCACCCCTATGGCAGAAAGTGAAGAGGAGCTAAAGGGCCTCTTGATGAAGATGAAAGAGGAGAGTGAAAAAGTTGGCTTAAAGCTCAACATTCCGAAAACAAAGATCATAGCATCTGGTCCCATCACTTCATGGGAAATAGATGGAGAAACAGTGGAAACAGTGTCAGACTTTATTTTTTGGGCTCCAGAATCACTGCAGATGGTGATTGCAGCCATGAAATTAAAATACACTTGCTCCTTGGAAGAAAAGTTTTGACCAACCTAGATAGCATATTCAAAAGCAGAGACATTACTTTGCCGACTAAGGTCCATCTAGTCAAGGCTATGGTTTTTCCTGTGGTCACGTATGGATGTGAGAGTTGGACTGTGAAGAAAGCAGAACACTGAAGAATTGATGCTTTTGACCTGTGGAGTTGAAGAGGACTCTTGAGAGTCCCTTGGACTGCAAGGAGATCCAACCAGTCCATTCTGAAGGAGATCAATCCTGGGATTTCTTTGGAAGGAATGATGCTGAAGCTGAAGCTCCAGTACTTTGGCCACCTCATGCGAAGAGTTGACTCATTGGAAAAGACTCTGATGCTGGGAGAGATTGGGGGCAGGAGGAGAAGGGAATGACCAAGGATGAGATTGCTGGATGGCATCATGGACTCCATGGCAGAAAGGGAAGAGGATCTAAAGGGTCTCTTGATTAAGGTGAAAGAGGAGAGTGAGAAAGTTGGCTTAAAGCTCAACATTCAGAAAACAAAGATCATGGCATCAGGTCTCATCACTTCATGGCAAATAGATGGGGAAACAGTCTGAGTGAACTCCGAGAGATGGTGATGAACACGGAGGTCTGGCGTGCTGCGATTCATAGGGTCGCAGAGTTGGACACAACTGAGCGACTGAACTGAACTGAACTGAACTGAACTATGTAGTTTCATTCTGTGAGCATTCTGTGCTTACCTACACTGGTAACATGGAGGTAGTTTTTAAATATAAATGTTACTGACATATTCAATGTTTTCCACACAATATGCATGCCATAATCCAGCATACTTTATTGTTGTTGTTTCATCAATATATTTTTCAAAATATTTTAGTTTCAGTGTTTAATTTTAAGGAACAGTGCAGTGACAAAACCAAGCAAGTCATTTTTACAGAAAAATATGCACAAAGGACCCCAAGCTCTGGTAAAGGGACTATTACAGGAACTCATTACTCAGATAAAGGGTTTTCATTTTAATGTGGCAGAATTACCAGTTTTTTTTTTGTATTTGATATATGTGTGTATGCTTTTTTTTTTTGTATTGTTTAAGCTATTGTTCTCTAATATTGAAGAAAGGAAAATATTTTTCTATGAATTCTTTTAGCATTTTAAAAGTATTTTCAAGTATTTTTGGATAGTCTGGAAACTATATTACATTTGGAGTTGTATTTTAGTTTAGTTTTTTTTCTTTTTCTCCATTTTGGTAATCAACTGTCCTGATACTTTTTTTTTTTTTT
>SJYC01080077.1:0-14821 GCA_006408675.1 Madoqua kirkii
TTTTTCGTGTAATGTTGCTCATCTTTCTGTAGCCTTCTAAGGTGAAAACTTAGATTATTGATTTTATATCTTTTTTCCTAATATATGTGTTCCATGCTATAAATTTCCCAATAAAAAGTGCTTTTGCTATGTTCAGTTTTCAGTAATTTGTGTGTTTATTTCCATTTAGTTCACAATATTTCTATTTCTCTTGAAAATTCTTTGAGATATGAATTATTTAGAAGTAAGATGCTTCATCTCTAAATATTTTTATATTTTCAGCTGTTATTGATTTAATAACATTTGTTTTCATTGTCATTTGACCATAGTCTGTACATTTTCTGTCCTCTTACATTTGTTAAGGCATGTGCTCTGTCTTAGTTATTGTTCCATATCAACTGTAGGAGAATGTATATTCCACTGTTGGATGACATGTTCTATCAATGTAAATTATTGCAAGTTGATTGATAGAAATGCTGTTCAACTATATCCTTACTAATCATTTGCCTTTAGAATCTATCAATCACTAAAACAGAAGCGTTTACTTCTCCACCTGTAACAGAGCGTTGTCTGTATCTCGTTGAGGTTCTGTCGGTTTTGCTTCACATCTTTTGATTCTCTGATGTTAGGTGGGTACATTTTATGGACTCTTATGTTGTCTTGAAAAATTGACCCTTTTATCATTAATTAGTGGCCTTCCTTGTCTCTAGCAATCTGTTCTGAAGCCAACATTGTCTGAATTTAATATAGCTATTCGGCTTTTTGGGGTTAGTGTTAATGTGATCTCTCTCCATCCCTTTACTTTTAATCAGTGTGTCTATATATTTAAGATGAGTTTTCTGTAGAGAACCTATACTTTTTTTTAAATTGAATCTGACAGTCTCTGTCTTTTACTTGGACTATTCATGTTTAAAATCATTATTGAATTTGTTGTATTAATTTCAACCACATTGTTTTTTACTCATTGCACTTGTTCTTCTTGCTTTCTTAACCACTCCTATTTTTCTACCCTCTCAAAGATTTTAATTGAGAATTTTATATAATTATACTTTCTCTCTTGTATTTACTATACTCCATTTTAAGACATTTATGTGGTTGCTCTGTTAAAACGTCTGCCTGCAATGCAGGAGACCTGGGTTCAATCCCTGGGTTGGGAAGATCCCCTGGAGAAGGAAATGGCAACCCACTCCAGTACTCTTCCCTGGAGAATTCCATGGACGGAGGAGATTGGATGGACTATTCATGTTTAAAATCATTATTGAATTTGTTGTATTAATTTCAACCACATTGTTTTTTACTCATTGCACTTGTTCTTCTTGCTTTCTTAACCACTCCTATTTTTCTACCCTCTCAAAGATTTTAATTGAGAATTTTATATAATTATACTTTCTCTCTTGTATTTACTATACTCCATTTTAAGACATTTATGTGGTTGCTCTGTTAAAACGTCTGCCTGCAATGCAGGAGACCTGGGTTCAATCCCTGGGTTGGGAAGATCCCCTGGAGAAGGAAATGGCAACCCACTCCAGTACTCTTCCCTGGAGAATTCCATGGACGGAGGAGCTTGGTGAGCTACAGTCCACGGGGTTGCAAAGAGTCAGAAACGACTGAGCAAATTCACTTTCACTTTCACTTTCTTGCACCTACAGTATACATTTCCCTTCAAGTCCATTTTATATACCACTGTATTAGTTTACAAGCATATACATAATTTAAGTCATTCCCAATTTCTTACCCCCATCCTTTATAATATTGTTACCATTCAGATAACCATGATGGTGTGATCACTCACCTAGAGCCAGACATCCTGAATGTGAAGTCAAGTGGGCCTTATGAAATATCACTGCATACAAAGATAATGGAAGTGATAGAATTCCAGTTGAGCTGGTTCAGATCTTAAAAGATTAGGCTGTGGAAGTGCTGCACTCAATATGCCAGCAAATTTGGAAAGGTCAGCAGTGGCCACAAGACTGGAAAAGGCCATTTTTCATTCCAATACCAAACAAAGGCAATGCCAAAGAATGTTCAAACTACTGTACAATTGCACTCTTCTCACATTCTAGTAAAGTGATGCTCAAAATTCTCCAAGGCAGGCTTCAACAGTACATGAACTGTGAACTTCCAGATGTTCAAGCTTGTTTTAGAAAAGGCAGAGGAACCAGAGATCAAATTGCCAACGTCTGTGAGATCACTGAAAAAGCAAGAGAGTTCCAGAAAAACATCTATTTCTGTTTTATTAACTATGCCAAAGCCTTTAACTCTGTGGATCACAACAAACTGTGGAAAATTCTGAAAGAGATGGGAATACTAGACCCCCTGAGCTGCCTCATGAGAAATCTGTGTGCAGGTAAGAAGCAACAATTAGAACTGACATGGAACAACAGACTGGTTCCAAATCAGGAAAGGCACATTTCAAGGCTGTATATTGTCACTCTGCTTATTTAACTTATATGCAGAGTACATCATGAGAAATTCTGGCCTGGATGAAGCTCAAGCTGGAATCAAGATTGCTGGGAGAAATATCAATAACCTCAGATATGCAGATGACACCACCCTTATGGCAGAAAGTGAAGAAGAACTAAAGAGCCTCCTGATGAAGGTGATAGAGGAGAGTGAAAAAGTTGGCTTAAAACAACATTCAGAAAACTAGGATCATGGCAGATGGTTCCATCACTTCATGGAAAATAATTGGGGAATCAATAGAAATAGTGGCAGATTTTATTTTGGAGGCTCCAAAATCACTGCAGGTGGTGACTGCAGCCATGAAATTTAGGCGCTTACTCCTTGGAAGAAAAGCTAAGACCAACTTGGATAGCATATTGAAAAGTAGAGACTTTACTTGCCAACAAAGGTCTATCTTGTCAAATCTATGGTTTTTCCAGTAATCATGTTTGGATGTGAGATTTGGACTATAAAGAATGCTGAGCACCAAAGAACTGATGCTTTTGAAGAAGACTGGTGTTGGAGAAGACTCTCTTGAGTCCTTGGATTATAAGGAGATCCAGTCAGTCCATCCTAATCCTAAAGAAAATCATACCTGAATATTCATTGGAAGGACTGATGCTCAAGATAAAACCCCAATACTTTGGTCACCTAATTTGAAGAACTGACTCATTGGAAAAGACCCTTATCCTGGGAAAGACTGAAGGCAGGAGGAGAAGTGGACAACAGAAGATGAGATGATTGGATGGCATTACCGACTTGATGGACATGAATCTGAATAGGCTCCGGGGCTTGGTGATGGACAGGGAAGCCTGGTGTGCTGCAGTCCATGGGATCCCAAAGAGTCAGCAATGGCTGAGCAACTGAACTGAACTACCATTCATTTCATTTAAACATATGTTGTATTCATGCAAAATATTATTAATATTATGTTAATATATATAATTTAAAATTATCTATAATATATAATATAACAATTTTAAAATTATATTTTAAATTGATTAAAAATAAGAAAAATATTTCACCTTTTTTTTCCTACTCTGATTCTCTTACCTTTATGTTGATGAATTTCCTCACTTTTTATTTTGTCTGAGACAATATTTCTTTATTCTTTACTTTTGAAGGAAAATGTTTCTGAATAGGAAATCATCGTTATTTTTTTCAATACTATATACGTTTTAATTCGCTTTCTTTTTGTTACATCTTTTCTGATGGGAAGCCCAATTCAGTCCTTAGACTTACTCATCTCTAATTAAGGTGACTTTTGCCCTTGGGTTTCTTTTGAGAATTTCCCCTTACATATGATGTACTGCAGTTTGAATACAATATGCCTAAATATTTATTTTTTGGTATTTGTTCTGTGTGGATTGTCTTAGCTTGCTGGATCTATAATCTGGTGTTTGTTTTTAATTTTAGAAATGTCTCCACCAGGATTATTTTAAATATTTCTCCTGCTCCATTATCTGTTTCATCTTCTTTGATTTTACAGTTGTGTGTTTTTGATCTTTTTGAAACTGTCCCATAATTCTTGGATATTCTGCTTTTTAAAAAAAAATTTTTTTTGTATTTGTGTTTCAGTCTAGGACATTTCTATGGATATACCTTCAAATTACTGATTGTTCAGTTTTTACTAACTAAAACTTGACTGCATTCAGTCTACTCAGGAGTCTGCTAAGGGCATCTGTTTCTGTTACAGTGTTTTTTTATATTTCTATCATTTTTTTAATTCTTTCTTACAGCTGCCATCTCTCTGCTTTCATATGCACATGTTCCTGCATGTTGTCTACCTTTTACTTTGCAACTGTTAACACATTAAATATACTTACTTTATTTTTTAATTTTATTGAAATGTAGTCAAATTAGAATGTTGTGTTTAACTTCTGCTATACAGCAAAGTGACTCAGTTGTACATGTGTATATCCTTTTTCATACTCTATTCCATTATGGATTATCAGTTTCCTGTGCTATAAAGTAGCACCTTTTTTATCCATCCTATATATAATAGTATATATTTGCTAATTCCAAACACCTGATCCTCCCCTCCCCAAGCCCCCTCTCCTGAAAACCACAAATCTGTTTTCTATGTCTGTTTCTGTTTTATACTGAGATAGGTTCATTTGTGTTATATTTTAGACTCCACATATAAATGATATCATATAGTCTTTCTCTTTTGAACTTACTTCACTTAGTATGATATTATTGAGGTCCATCCATGTTGCTGTAAATGGCATTACATTATTTCATTTTTTTAAATGACTGAGTTGTATTCCATTGTGTGTATATGTATGTATGTGTACATATGTGTGTGTGTGTGTGTGTGTGTATGTATGTATCCATTCCTCTGTTGATGGCCGTCTTTAGTTTTTTTCCATTAGACTGTTTCTATATTTTGACTGTTTACAATAGTCAAAACATAGTGCTGCTGTGAATGTAGAGGTGCATGTATCTTTTAGCATTAGTCTGGGTATATTCCAGGAATAGGATTGCTGGATTATATGTTAGTTTTATAGGTTGATTATATGTTAGTTTTATTTTTAGGTTTTTTTAGAACTTCCATACTGTTTTCCATAATGACTGTACCAATTTACATTCCCATAATGCACACACATTCCCATCATGAGTATAGGAGAGTTTCTTTTTCTCCATACTCTTTCCAGCATTTATTATTTGTATATTTTTTAATCGTGGTCATTCTGTCTGATATTTGATGATGCTTCATTGTAGTTAATTTGCATTTCTCTGACAATTAGTGATGATGAGCATCTTTTCATGTAGTCTTTTCATGTTGGCTATCTGGATGTCTTTTTTGAACAAACGTCTATTTAGGTCTTCTGTTCATTTTTCAATTGCATTGCTTGATGTTTTTGTTATTGAATTGTTGGGATTGTTTGTATATGTTGTAAATTAAGCCCTTGTCAGTTACATTATTTGTGAATATTTTCTCCAGGCCGTAGATTTTCTTTTCACTTTTCTGTGGTTTCTTTTGCTGTGTAAAAACTTATGAGTTCGATTAGGTCAACGTAGGTATTTTAAATTCTTTCTCTGTTAATTAGGAGAAGGCAATGGCATCCCACTCCAGTACTCTTGCCTGGAAAATCCCATGGACAGTTACAATACATAGTTATATTTGAGTCTTGTTCTGATGCCTACTTTATTTCTTCAGTCTGTGGTTTTTTTTTTTTTTTTTAATCTTTTGTAGTACCTTAGATTTTATTGGGCTTCCCAGGTGGCACTGGTAAAAAATCCACCTGCCAGTGCAGAAGATGCAAGAGATAGAGGTTTGCTCTTTGGTCAGGAAGGTCTCCTGGAGTATGAAATGGCAACCCTTTCCAGTATTCTTACCTGGAAAATCCATGGACAGTGGAACCCGGTGAGCTACAGTCTATGGGACCGCAGAGAGTTGGACACTACTGAGTGACTGAGCACATAAGTCTTCATTAAACATTGGATATCTTGCAGTAGATAATAGGGCCTGGAATAAGTGAGCCTTTAATGTGAGGATTTATTTTCATATGACTAGAGGTGAGTTTGCTTAGTAATTGTTGGAGCTATGCCTGCTAAAGGCTTGATTCTTTTGGAGTCTTTCTTTTTTTTTCTCCTCTCATAACTTTGGGTTTCTTTTACTCCTCATCAGAAAAAATCTGTGTCTTACAGTTATCTCAGCCATAATCTGCTTTTAAAAAATTGGACTTCTGTTGTGCTGGCAAGTGAAGAAAGAGAAATATTCTATAATCTTATGCTTAAATCTGTCTTCCTGTGAGCTGTGACTCTTGGCTGATTTTCACAAGTGTTCCTGTGGTGTCATAGCCCCCATCCCATGCCCTGCCACCACTAATAAATGAGTCAGAAAGGCTTGGTGGCCTCAAGACTTTAAGAATCCCTTCCCAGAGGCCTAGAGACAGAACTTGTCTTTGCTAAAATCTTTTCTTCTACAGAGTAAGCTCTTGTTGTAAAGGACATGTAATCTGCCATTTACCTTTTCAAATTTGAAGTGACTTTGTTTTAGGTGAAGTATTGTTTAGTCTCCTGTTTATAGTCAGTTTGATAATTTCTACCTTTTAATTTGTTTTCAGATCATTTATTGCTCATGTGATTATGGATATGGTTGAGTTTTAATTTTCCACTTTGTTTCTTCTCTGCTATTTGTCTTATATACCCTTGCTTCAATTTATACCTCTCTCCCTTCCTTCTTTTAAAATAATTAAATACTCTAATGATTTCATTTTATTGTTCATATTGTTCAACTCTTTGCAATCTCATGGACTGTAGCCCAGCAAGCCCTTCTGTCTATGGGATTCTCTGGGCAAGAATACTGGAGTAGGTTGCCATATGTTTCTCTAGGGGATCTTTTATCCCAAGGATCAAACCTGGATCTCCTATATTGTAAGCAGATTCTTTACTATCTGAGCCATATTAGAGTGACTGCTGAATTATATAGTTCTACTTTTTAATTTTTATTTTCAGAGTTGGTTCTATGTTTTAAAACATACATCCTTTTTAAATTAATTTATTTTTTAATTGAAGGATAATCATTTTACAGAATTCTGTTGGTTTCTGCCAAACATCACCAACATAAATTAGCCATAGATATTCCTCCTTCCCGATCCCACCCATATAGGTTGTTACAGAGCCCCTGTTTGAGTTCCCTGAGTCATACAGCAAATGCCCAATGGCTATCTGTTTTATATATGGTAATAAAAGTTTCAGTAGTTCTCTTGCCTTACATCCCACCCTCTCCTTCCTCCCTAACACCCCTTGCCTCAGTCCATAAGTCTGTTCTCTATGTCTGTGTCTCCATTGCTGCTCTTCAAATAGTTTCATCAGTACCATCTTTCTAAATTCCATGTACATGCATTAGTATATAGTATTTGTTTTTCCCTTTCTGACTTACTTCATTCTGTATAATAGGCTCTAGGTTCATCCATATCGTTAGAACTGACTCAAATGTGTTCCTTTTATGGCTGAGTAATATTCCATTGTGTATATGTACCACAGCTTCCATATCCATTCACCTGTCGGTGGACATCTAGGTTGCTTTCATGTCCTAGCTATTAGAAATAGCGCTGCAGTGAACATTTGGATGCATGTATCTTTTTCAGTTTTGATTTCCTCAGGGTATATGCTGAGTGGTAAGATTGCTGGATCATATAGTGGTTTTATTTTTAGATTTTTTTTTTATAGAATCTCCATACTATTTTGAATAGTGGCTGTATCCATTTACATTCCCCAAAACAGTAAGAAGTTTCCCTTTTCTCAACACCCTCTCTAGCGTTTACCATTTGTAGATTTTTTGACAACGGCCATTCTGAACAGTGTGAGGTGATATCTAATTGTAGTTTTGATTGGCATTTCTCTAATAATGCGTGATGTTGATCATATTTTCATGTTGTTACTAGCCATTTGTGTGTCTTCTTTGGAGAGATGACTGTTTAGGTCTTTTACACACTTTTTGATTGGGTTGTCTGTTTTGCTGGTATTGACTTGTATGAGCTGCTTCTATATTTTGGAAATTAATCTTTTCCAGTTGTTTCATTTACTATTATTTTCTCGTACCTTGTGGGTTGTCTTTTCATCTTGTTTATAGTTTACTTTGCAAAAGTTTTTAATAAAACATACATCTTTAACTTACCAACATTTTCCTTTAAATGATATTATATCTTATCACTTACAGTACAAGAACCTTGCAGTGGTGTATTTCAGTATTGTCACTCCTGTCTTTTGGGACATTGTCATATTTCACTTCTACATATGGTGATGAATATGGATGGAGGTTCATGACATTGTACAGGAGACAGGGATCCCCATGGAAGACCATCCCCATGGAAAAGAAATGCAAAAAATCAAAATGGCTGTCTGAGGAGGCCTTGCAAATAGCTGTGAAAAGAAGAGAAGTGAAAAGCAAAGGAGAAAAGAAAAAATATAAGCATCTGAATGCAGAGTTCCAAAGAATAGCAAGGAGAGGTAAGAAAGTCTTCCTCAGTGATCAGTGCAAAGAAATAGAGGTAAACAAAGGAATAGGAAAGACTAGAGATCACTTCAAGAAAATTAGAGATACAAAGGGAATATATCATGCAAGGATGGGTTTGATAAAGGACAGAAATGGCTGGGCCTAACAGAAGCAGAAGATATTAAGAAGAGGTGGCAAGAATACACAGAAGAACTGTACAAAAAAGATCTTCATGACCCAGATAATCATGATGATGATATCACTCACCCAGAGCCAGACAACCTGGAATGTGAAGTTAAGTGGGCCTTAGAAAACATCACTACAAACAAATTTAGTGGAGGTGATGGAATTCCAGTTGAGCTGTTTCAAGTCCTGAAAGATGATGCTGTGAAAGTGCTCTACTCAATATGCCAGCAAATTTGGAAAACTCAGCAGTGGCCAGAGGACTGGAAAAGGTCAGTTTTCATTCCAGTCCCACAGAAAGGAAATAGCAAAGAATTTTCAAATTACTGCACATGCTAGTAAAGTAATGCTCAAAATTCTCCAAGCCAGGCTTCAGCAATACATGAACTGTGAACTTCCTGATATTCAAGCTGGTTTTAGAAAAGGCAGAGGAACCAGAGATTAAATTGCCAACATCTGCTGGATCATGGAAAAAAAATAAGAAAGTTCCAGAAAAACATCTATTTCTGCTTTATTGACTATGCCCAAGCCTTTGATTGTGTGGATCACAATAAACTGTGGAAAATTCTGAAAGAGATTGGAATACCAGACCACCTGACCTACCTTTTGAGAAATCTGTATGCAGGTCAAGAAGCAAGAGTTAGAACTGGACATGGAACAACAGACTGTTTCCAAATAGGGAAAGAAGTATGTCAAGGCTACATATTGTTGCCCTGCTTATTTAACTTATATGCAGAATACATCATGAGAAATGCTGGGCTGGAAGAAAGACAAGCTGGAATTAAGATTGCTGGGAGAAATATCAATTACATCAGATATACAGATGACACCACCTTTGTGGCAGAAAGTTAGGAGGAACTAAAAAGCCTCTTGATGAAAGTGAAAGAGGAGAGTGAAAAAGTTGGCTTAAAACTCAACATTTAGAAAACTAAGATCATGGCATCCAGTCCCATCACTTCGTGGGAAAGAGATGGGGAAACAGTGGAAACAGTGTCAGACTTTATTTTTGTAGGCTCCAAAATCACTGCAGATGGTGATTGCAGCAATGAAATTAAGAGGCTGTTACTCCTTGGCATACAGAAGGTTACTCCTTGGAAAGAAGGTTATGACTAAACTAGATAGCATATTAAAAAGCAGAGACATTACTCTGCCGACTAAGGTCCATCTAATCAAGGCTATGGTTTTTCCTGTGGTCATGTATGGATGTGAGAGTTGGACTGTGAAGAAAACTGAGCCACAAAGAATTGATTCTTTTGAACTGTGGTGTTGGAGAAGACTCCTGAGAGTCCCTTGGACTGCAAGGAGATCCAACCAGTCCATTCTAAAGGAGATCAGTCCTGGGTGTTCTTTGGAATGACTAATGCTGAGGCCAATACTTTGGCCACCTCATGTGAAGACTTGCCTCATTGGAAAAGACCCTGATGCTGGGAGAGCTTGGGGGTGGGAGGAGAAGGGGATGACAGAGGATGAGATGGCTGGTTGGCATCACTAACTCGATGTACGTGAGTTTGGGTGAACTCTGTGACTTGGTGATGGACAGGGAGGCCTGGCGTGCTGCGATTCATGAGGTTGCAAAGAGTCGGACATGACTGAGTGATTGAACTGAACTGAACTGAACTGAACTGATGTTATAAACTTTACAACACATGGTTATTATTTTTACTTTAGGTGGTCATTTGTATGTTATAGAAATAAACAGTGACAAAAAGTACTTTTACATTACCCACATATTTACATTTATATACATTCATTCTATGTGGTACCATTTTATTTTATATAAAGAAGTTTCTTTAATGTTACTCCTAGTGTAAGGTGCAGGTGATAAATTTCTCTGCTTTTGTTTATTCTGAAAGTATTTATTATTAATTTTGAAATTATTTTTTCATACTCAAAATGCTTTTTAAAAATCTTAGTGATTGAAAGATGTTACTCCACTTTTGTCTTTTTAACAGTTTCTGGAATCTTATGTTTGTTCTTGCCTATATTCTGCTACATGTAATGTGCATGTTTCTATAGCCATTTTGGAGCATTTCCTCTTTATCACTGTTTTGCTGAAAATTGATTCAGTTTTGTCTTGATGTGGTTTTTTAGATTTCTTTTGCTTGGAGTTTGTTGAGAACCTTCCATCTGTCAGTTTATGATTTTTTGTGTCATCTATGGAAATAAGTTAATCATAGTTTCTTCACATTTATTTCTCACTTGACAACTTTTCCAACTATACATATGTTGGAATGTTTGATAGTTTCACAGGTCACTGATACTCTGCATATTTTTTCTTCTTGTTTTTGTTTGTCTCATTGTTGCTGTCTTTAGCATTTTTCTCTCTGTGCTTCATTTTTGATAGTTTTAAAATGCTGTGCTTTTACATACACTAAAAATTATTTTGCGGTGGTTAATCTGCTATAAATATCATCTTTTGTATTTTAATTTTGGGCATTACATTTTTCATATCTAAAGGTTTCCTGTGGTTTCCTTTGTGTATCTTCAATTTTCTCCTCTTCTTGGTCATGTTTTCCTCTAACTTCTTGAGCATATAAAGCATTGTTATTATAGTTGTTTTAACATCAATGTCTGTTGTTTTTATCATTGCTTTCTTTTCTGCATCTTTTTCTGTTGATAGAACTTTCTTTGTTTGGACCATCTTTTCTTGCTGCTTTAACATTCCTAGTAACTTCTAACTTGATGCCAGACACAATTTTATATTTTTTTGGTTGGTGTATTCTGGACCATCTCTATGGAGATCTCTGGAGCTTTCTGTATATATCTCCCTCTTCTCTGATATCTGCATATATATTTTAGATCCTTGACCTTACTGAACTCTGATCTCTTTCCACACTCTCAGCCAGACTTTTTGGGCCACTCCTCCCTGTATTACAACCTAGAAACTGCCTCCAAGCAGAAAGTTGAGGTAATTTTAGGAATAACTTTATTGTTATTTTTCTTTTAATAGTTATATTTCTATGTTACCTATTGTGCAATCTACAAAAAAATGTTGTATCTTTCTGAATTTTCTCTACTTGTTGAAAAGGTGGCAGGGTATATCAGTCCTGTTTACTTCATCATGACTGTAAGCAACAAGCTCTATTTTTACGTTAATTTTTGAAGTAAAATTTACTGGGTTTAGTTTATAGGCTTGTGGATATTTCATTTACCTGTTTTCAAGGTTTCATTGTTCCTTTGATTTTATTTGAATGAATATAATGTATTGTTACTTTCTGCTGTTTAGATGTTCTTCTGTTTGTTTCATATCAGATTTTTATGATGCAACTAAGTAAATGTTATGGACTTAATGTTTATGCCCTCAAATTCATATGTTGACACCCTGACCTGTAATTTGATGTATTTATCTTGGAAAGCTTTGGGAAGTAATTAGAGTTAGATTAGGTCCTGTGAGTAGGCTCTCATGATAGGATTAGCGACTTTATATGAAAAGGCACCAGAAAGTTAATGAATTGGTTCATTATGGTAAAAGTTTCGATTTGTCTACAAGGCTAACACATTTTAAATCTATTTATAGCAAACAAACATAAACTTATACATACATATATTCCATCAGGGCTTTCCTGGTGGCTCAGAGGTTAAAGTGTCAGCCCCAGATTCGATCCCTGGGTTAGGAAGATCCCCTGGAGAAGGAAATGGTAACCCACTCCAGTATTCTTGCCTGGAGAACCCCATGGACGGAGAAGCCTGGTAGGCTACAGTCCATGGGGTCGCAGAGAGTTGGACACGACTGAACGACTTCACTAACTAACTAACTTATATATACCATCACTCCTCCATATCTACAGTTTCTGCATCCATGGATTCAAACAACCAGGGATGGAAAAAATTGGAGAAGACAAATTCCAGATAGTTTTAGAAAGCAAAGCCTGAATTTTCTATGCACTGCCAGTTTTCACATTGCATTATGAGCCTTATTATCTGTGTTTTTGCCTTAAAGGAAACATTTGATTACCTCTTTTTTAAAAAAATGTCTTTTGGAAATCATTCTAACTTTATCAAAATTAGTTTAAATGCTTAGACCACTGTATATAAAATACCTCAGTAATTTGGATGTAAGGTAATAACAGATCTGTCATGCATCTTCTCTAGAGATGCAGATGATCAGGTCA
The DNA here is from genome assembly GCA_006408675.1 of Madoqua kirkii. Lineage (NCBI taxonomy): Eukaryota > Metazoa > Chordata > Mammalia > Artiodactyla > Bovidae > Madoqua > Madoqua kirkii. The sequence continues at coordinate 12,664 of SJYC01080077.1, forward strand.
CAACTAGAGAAGAGTTCAGATGCAGTTATCTGCCAACTTTTGGTTGTACTTTGTTCTAAGCAGTGACCACTCATATTCACCAGTAAACCGAGATCAATAGGTCATAATTGGTAATAGTGATTAAACCTTTTCCATATTGTGTATTGTCATGTTAGATTAATGTTTATTTCATTTACTTTGGCCCCCAATATTTACTGAGATCTGATATGAGAACTAAAAATTTCAATAGTAATTAATACTTGGATTGGTAGCTTTTCCCACAGTCTTCTCATTTTAAAAACATTTGCTGTTAACTGTGTCATTGAATGTCTATCTTGGCTTATTGCTTATAAAAGTGCCTTTGGTAGTACTGTGTTTCCATTAAGAGGTTTATTTCATCTCACTTGCCAGTCATATTGCTGAAAGATATGAGATATTATCTGTGCACCATCCTTTATTCAAAAGTGAAAATATCCCAACAATTTATGCTAGGTAAGCTTTCTGACTATCGCTTATTGATGAAGAAATGATTCCTGATGAGTCTTAGAATTTAAGACATCATTAAAAGAAAATCAATTCTCTTAATTTTTATTATGCTAGAACAATAGATTATTCATCTGCAGCACATATGATAAACATAAACCCTCTCTGAAATTGTAAATTCAAGCACACGGGTTTGAAATGAATCAGAATACTCTCTATGCACTGGGATATGCAAAAATGCCATACATGATAATGAATGTATTCTTCAAATATTAATAGCTTCCCTCCCAGAAAAATTCATAATATTATAAATTTTGAAATATGATTTTGCTAAAACAGACTTATTTGCCCACCTCACAGTGTATTTTTTGTTGTCTTGAATGCTTGAATTTTCATTCAAAAGACCTATTGATTTAATAGCATTAAGTACTCTGAAGCAATATTGCTAGCTTCTAGTAGGGTGATGTTACAGTTGTCTAAAATGAGGACACTTTTAGGGGGACAAATGTTAATCTAGACTGCATGTCGAGGCAATAGGCATCAACTTGGACTCACCTGGACTCTACTGTTAATATACGTTATCCTACTTTTAAGAAAGAGATTAGAACTGGTTGATCATACTGCCCAAGGATGATCCTACCAAGGAGGAATGTAGATTAAGCACAAGAAGATTGATACTAATTGTTTTCCAGCCAGAAATTTTTGATAAATTTATATCCTGGTATTATTTTGGGGAGCATTTTCATTTGAATAGCCCAAATTCCCCTCCTGGTTCAATATATCTGTAACTGAATTTATAATTGGATATATTCTACCTTTGCATTCCTTTGCCACAGCCAGAAATAGAGTTACTAGAGACTCCTCTTATCATCCACTTCTGTAATTTGTCGCCAACTTTGTTGATTTTACTCATTCTCACAATTCTCACTTCTGCTGCCTTGGCTCTGCCGTGTCATTTCTTATATTTATACATTGAATGGTCTTGGTTTCTACCATGTACTGTGACGTTGTTTGCAGCATTTTCTTTTCTATGATTTTTAAATTTTATTGGGATATAGTTGATTTACAATTTGTGTTAATGGGCAGAGATTTATTTCTAACATGACACTTTATTCACATCATGACCTGGCCAGAAAGAACATAATGACAATTCTCTAGAGCTTTCAAGGAATTTAGTAATTTGTCGCCAACTTTGTTGATTTTACTCATTCTCACAATTCTCACTTCTGCTGCCTTGGCTCTGCCGTGTCATTTCTTATATTTATACATTGAATGGTCTTGGTTTCTACCATGTACTGTGACGTTGTTTGCAGCATTTTCTTTTCTATGATTTTTAAATTTTATTGGGATATAGTTGATTTACAATTTGTGTTAATGGGCAGAGATTTATTTCTAACATGACACTTTATTCACATCATGACCTGGCCAGAAAGAACATAATGACAATTCTCTAGAGCTTTCAAGGAATTTGAGACCCTGCATCCAAGGATCTGCACTTTACTCATCACTCTATACTTTCATACATGCCACCTCTCTGACTGTTTCCTCTTCCTGTGTATATATTTGGTTTAATAATATCAAAGTATTTATACTCCTTGTTTGTCTTATGATATTTCAATAGAAGACTAATGTTTCAAATTTCTAAAAATGTAATTTTGTCTCATTGTAATAGCCATGCATGATTATTGTACAAAAT
>SJYC01080078.1:0-50345 GCA_006408675.1 Madoqua kirkii
CATCTCTTTTGGGTGTTAGTTCTAAAAGATCTTGCAGGTCTTCATAAAACCATTCAACTTCAGCTTCTTCAGCATTACTGGTTGGGGCATAGACTTGGATAACTGTGATATTGAATGGTTTGCCTTGGAAACGAACAGAGATCATTCTGTCATTTTTGAGATTGCATCCAATTACTGCATTTCAGACTTTTGTTGACCATGATGGCTACTCCATTTCTTCTGAGGGATTCCTGCCTGCAGTAGTAGATATAATGGTCATCTGAGTTAAATTCACCCATTCCAGTCCATTTTAGTTCGCTGATTCCTAGAATGTCGACGCTCACCCTTGCCATCTCTTGTTTGACCACTTCCAATTTGCCTTGATTCTTGGACCTGACATTCCAGGTTCCTATGCAATATTGCTCTTTACAGCATCGGATTTTGCTTCAGGACATGTATAACCAGTATTAAATAAATAAGGTAAGGCCTGAAATATTATTGAAAATTTAATGTTAACGATTCAGAAGGCACTTTGGGATCTTGCAGAGCCTTGACTGATTATTTTGGATATCAATGATGAATATAACACAGAATGCAATATAACACAAATTAGAAAGTGGTTTCTTTTGCTAGATTATGTGACAATTTTGCTTTTTATGCAGTATTTCTAAAGTGACTTGGAGATAAAATGGAGAAAATTCCTTAGCAAATAGAGACTAGGCATTTTTCTTACAACTTTATGGACTTTCATTAATACTTGCTTTCATTTTTGCCATCTTCATAACAAAATATTTATTGAACATGGGACATTTAAAGCAAAAAGCATGCTCCCTGTGTTCACATGGCTTAATTAATCATTTAAGAAGTAAGCAGGGTAAGAGTATTTCGTTTAAATCCCATGAGATGTCTTTTCCATTTTTTTGCACAAAAAAATTTTGTCTAGGCAGAGTTGTATCCAGATAGAGGAAGGGAAAGGGAGAATGGTTAAATCTTTTGGTTTGTGAGAAAAGAATAGATGTGAATAAAGAGTAGATGTGAATAAAGAGTTGCAGGCCAGTCAAAGATTGAGAAAAGGACATCAATTTAACTCATGCAACAAATATTTTTGAAAGTCTATTATGTTCCAGGTGCTATTGTAGGGACTTAAGATACATAGATTTTACTAGAGCAAACAGACAATAAATAGGCCTCATGAAAATATAAAAGATGCGCTTGTTGTTTAGTCACCAAGTCATGTCCAACCCTTATTGATACCCCATGGACTGTAGCCCACCAGGTTCCTTTGTCCATGGAGTTTTCCAGGCAAGAATACTAGAGTGAGTTGCTGTTTTCTTCTCCAGGGGATCTTCCCAACACAGGATTGAACCTGGGTCTCTTCACTGCAGACAGATTCTTTACAGTCTGAGCCACCAGGAAGCCCAGAAAGGATGCCGCTGCTACTGCTAAGTCACTGAAGAGACGGCAGCCCACCAGGCTCCCCCGTACCTGTGATTCTCCAGGCAAGAACACTGGAGTGGGTTGCCATTTCCTTCTCCAGTGCATGAAAGTGAAAAGTAAAAGGGAAGTCAAGTCGCTCAGTCGTATCAGACTCTTTGCGACCCCACGGACTGCAGGCTCCTCCGTCCACAGGATTTGCCAGGCAAGAATACTGGAGTGGGGTGCCATCACCTTCTCTAACAAAGGATGCTAGATGATAATAAGTATTATGAAAATATTGAGCAGGCTATGGGAAGGTATCAGAGAAAAAGTAGCTTCTGAAATTTTAAATAGTGTGGTTAGGGTAGACGACACGTTTGAACAAAGCCTTGAAGGAGGTGAAGGAGTTAATCCCATGGACATGAGAGGCTGGGACATTTCTGGCTACATATAACACATAATGGAAAGTAGAAAATTACTTATTGAGAAAAATACTAAGGGCAGACTATGGGAAGAAGAAGAAAGGATAGTCATTGGTGGCAAATAGGCTGCCAGGAAATCCCTAAAGTAATTTTGAAATGCTTGGCTTTGGAAAATGACTGGGAGAAATAATAAAAATAATCTCTCTGTCCAAATATGATTAGCACATGGACATGGATCTACAGAATAAACAGGTAAATGTATACACACCTAAATTCTGGCATATTTCTAGTTAACAAATACCACATTGGGTACATTCTTTTAAAAAAAAAAACTGGAGTATAGTTTTGATGTTTTCCAGGTGGTTCAGTGGTAAAGAATCTACCTGCCAATGCAGGAGACACAAGAGGATTGGGTTCAATCTCTGGGTTGGCAAGATCCCTTGGAGTAGGAAAGGGCAACCCACTCTAGTATTCTTGCCTGGAAAATCCCATGAACAGAGAAACCTGGTGGGCTGCAGTCCAGGGGGTCAGGATGAGTCAGACACGACTACGTGATTGAGCACAATTTATTTCAGTCGGACAGGACTGTCAAATGTAAAGCATAGTCGCTTTACAAAGTTGTGTTAGTTTCTGCTATATGATGAAGTGAACCAGCTATACGTATACACATCTCCCCTCCCTCTTGGGTCTCCCTCCACTTCCACTCCCCTATCCTACTCCTCTAGGGCATCACAGAGGACCAAGCTGAAGGTCTATGCTTTACAGCAAGGAAAGATTCTTTACTACTGAGCCACAAGAGAAGCCCATAAATGATGCTAGATTATAATAAAAGTTATCAAAATATTAAGTAGGGTATGGAGGGTATCAGAGAAAAACTTATCTATGCTATGCATAGTATTGTATATAAGTCAATCCTAGAATCCCGATTAGTACCACTCTCCCCTTCCACCCCTGTGTCTGCATGTCTGTGTGCCTATTCCTGCTCTGCAGATAGGTGCATCACTACCATTTTTTTAAATTCCACATATATGCTTTAATATACGCTATTCATTCTTTTCTTTCTGACTTACTTCACTCTGTATGACAGACTCTAGGTCCATCCACAACTCTACAAAAGGACCCGACTGAAATCCCTATCAAAGGACCAATGGCTCTCTTCACAGAGTTAGAACAAAAATTTTTACCAGCTGTATGGAAATGCAAAAGACCTTGAAAAGCCATAGCAATCTTGAGAGATAAAAATTAGAGCTGGAGAAATCAGGCTCTCTGACTTCAAACCATTTATTCTTTTATCGTTTATGTTCCGGGGACCACATGTGTCAGACACTGTGTTGAGAACTAGGGAGAAGTGATGAGCAAGCAGATCAGATGTGATTCTTCCATTCACGGCAGAGATGTTCTTTAATTAAATGATGCATTTGTTATCTTGTTCTAAGTGCTGTGGAAAATTACATGAAAGTTGGAAAGCATATTGTAGAGTTACTTGACCTACTTCGGGAGACAGGAAAAGATTCCACTACGAAGGTGATATTTGAGCCAGGATGTGAGTGATGAGTTAGCATTAACTAAGGAAGAAGAAAGATTCACGCAGGCAGAGGTGGAATATATTCGAAGTACTGAAAGGCCAGTGGCTTAAGGAGGGAGGAATGATTCAGTCAGCAGCATCAGGGCACACTCACACATAGGGCCACTGGGGACAATTAAATGAAGGGACTTTTGCAGTGGGGTCTGGATGGTTAAGGGAAGTCAACATGACTGTACGGTACCCCAAAATGAAAAGTTATTCCTGTGCCTGGGCATCAAGCGGAAGGCAGGAGTATTTATCAGAGAAAAGGGCTCCGGGAAAGATACACTTCACAGTGGCTGCGGCTGTAAGGAGATGCAGACAGTCTGAAGCTGCACAGCAAGGAGAGATCCGGGGAATAAATACCAGACTGCAATCTCCAGCCACCTCCTCATCTCCAACGTTTCTTTAGGCGTGGTGGTTGAGTTGCTAATTCATGTCTAATTCTTGCAACTCCATGGACTGTGTGGCCCACTGGGCCCCTCTGTCCATGGGATTTCCCAGCCAAGAATACTGGAGTGGGTTGCCATTTCCTTCTCCAGGGGATCTTCCTGATCCAGGGGTCAAACCCAGGTCTCCTGCATTGCAGGCATTTTCTTTAGTGACTGAGCCACCAGGGAAGCTTCCTTAGTCAAATGCACCATAAGTCAGATGACAGGGGAGCCCTGTGATGCAGCTTATCGCAGGTGAGCTCTCAGTGCACACCTCAGGGTGCAGAAGAATAAACTGGACCTGGAGGGACAAGTGGAAAATGTCCTGCAGAGTGTACGCCCTGTGGGTCCAGATCTTATCAGCCAGGTGCAAGACTTGAGTATTCATTCTTCTGAACACGATGGGCAGTGAGGGAAAGACGGGATCAGATCTGCATTCATAAACGAAGGTTATTGGTGTCACAGGAGCAGATTGGAAGCTCAGTGGGAGGTGTCACTGGTGGCCCCAATGAGAGGTGACGGGAGCCTCTATCGATCTGGGGGTTGTCTTCTGTGTGGAAGTGTGATTCTGGAGGCAACGAGTTTGTGCTGGTTTGGAAATGGGTGATGTGAAAGAGGGTGTGAGTGGTATGAAGCCTAGATTTCAGTTTGCATCGGAGGATATGTGGTGGTGCCATTCTCTGAAGGACGAGCAGGTTTGGGAATTAGGGAAAATCGTGAGCTTGGTTTGGAAATACTGAGTCTTTGAGGTAAAGGTCAAGTCAGCACCTCTACTTAAGTAGGTGTTTACCAGCTACTTTTATAGTGTCCCAACAAGGTGCCATGCTAAGCACTTTAGATCAAGTATTTTCTCCAATCCTCAAAATACTAAGGCATACGTTATTGTTCCCATTTTATCGATGAGAAAACTGAGGCTCAGGGAGGTCAGATATCCTCTTTACATTTACTATTTGAAACACAGGCACTTGAAATCCCAGTGGAAGCTCTTTCCTTTCTGTACTGCTATGTCTGCAGGTCACAGAAGCATCAGACGAGCCTGTAGGAAGGCTAAGGAAGAGTGGAAAAGAATTCTGTTCTGAAGCCTTTCATTTGAGGAAACTACGGGCTTTGTCTCATTGGATTCTAGAGTAGGCTAATGTAAATTTAAATTAAGCAATCAGTCAGCACTCCCTAAGCAATTATTATATGATTAGGATTTTGCTGGCCATTATATATCTATATATGTAAAGATTATGAAAAGTATAAAATATGAGCCTTGATTTCAAGAACTTAAAATTTAGCTGAGGAGGCTAAATACACTCAGGAAATAATTTCACCTATGATAACATGATATGCTGATAACAAAGTGCCAGGTTGTAAAGGGCTGAAAGGATAATATATATCACGATAAGGTCTTCCTTAGGGGAGAGCTGCATTATGTGTACAAAAGGAAATTGAAGAAGGGGAGAATTCTGTGTGTTGGTGATCTAAGAAATTCCACCAATTGAGTGCTTGTCAGCAGATTGGAGGTCTCCTTCTAAGAAATTTCTTAGGATACACAATTAATTACAGGTTTACAGTCACATAAATATGCATCAAAATGGTCTAAGAGTTGGAATCTCTGAGAACTTGTCTTATTTAACATTTATGTTTTGAAATTCTCAAAACCAAGAGTCCTTTGCTATTTTTTTTTTTGACAGACAAGGGAGAGCAATCTGTTCATATCTCTGTGGAAGGAGAGGCTGAAATTGCAAATATGTTTCAATTTGATACAATCTAAATCCTTATCCCAATAATGAGAAATGCCATCAACAAATCTAAGATCTTTGCAGCACCATAAAGATTATTCTTTATGGGGAAATCACATCAAATTTATTTCCAAAAGGAAAGATAAGACTTCTTAAACAAAGGCATCCAGAAAATAGACATTTTCTTAGTAGTAGGTATTATAATAATGGACATTTGTATAGTACCTTATGATTTACGAAGTACTTTATAGACTTTATCTCACCTATATAATTAAACAAAGCCAAACTTTCATCAGAAAGTTATGTTGGTTATATAGATCCCCAAAGAGAAAAAAATATATTTGTTTTAGCAAATTTAGAAACAAAAAAATCAGTCTTAGCTTCTTAGGCATGAGAAGGAAATCACGGATTACCACAAAATATAATAACTTTATAATAATATAGCAAGGACTATAATTATAAGGATAATATATATTGAACCTTTGCTATATATCTGGTCCGAGTCTATGCACTTTGGGTATTAACTTGCATAAGCCTATAAAAGTTCCATGCAGAAGGTATTATTTCCATTTTACAGATGAGGAAACTCAGGCACAAGTGTTTAAGTAACTTGTTAAGTTCCTACAAGCAGTAAGTGGAAGACCTGGGTTTTTTTGAACCTGAGAAGTCTGGCTCCAGAAGATTCACTCTTAACCACTCAAGACTCTAAAATGTAAATTGTTCCTTATGTAAACATTGTTTCTTAAACAAAACTATAAATAGCCAATGATTTACAAACAAAAATAAAGAGGAAAAACGGATGGGCACTATTGTGAAAGCTAATCAAAACAATAAAATCCCATGGAGGAGAAGGAAGAAAGATCATAAAAACTAAAAAGTCTGCTCAAAGATTGAGAAATGGAAATGTTTGTTTTTCACTAGTCTCTGAAGAAAGAGAAAGGAAGGTTAAGAAGGAAGAGACTAATTTATCATCCAAGAATAACTCAAGGTTATCATAATTATAAAAATGTTTTTAACCCTTCCAAAAATTATTTCCTGCTTTACTTGGAGAGGACACAAACTTCTGACATAGACTAAGTCCATTCCCATGCAACAGGGAGAAGGTCTAGAGACAAATAGATAGTCTAAAATCTTGAGTATCTCATTGAGGACTGCAAACTCCTTAACTTGTTCCTCATTCTGGGTGTGTGAGGGCCAAAGGTGAAAGTATCAACAGAATTCATTCCTTTTTATGATCTTTAATCATTTACTTATTTAATTTTTTTTTTAATTGAAAGGCCCCTGGAGGAGGCCTTTCAATACCCGCTCCAGTATTCTTGCCTGGAGAATTCCAAAGACAGAGGAGCTTGGTGGGCTCTAGTTCATAGAGTCGTGAAGAGTTGGACACGACTGAAGGGATTTAGCACACAGCACATAGTTGCTTCACAGTGTTGTATTAGTTTCTGCTGTAGAGCAAAGTCATCAACTCTATGTGTACATGTATCTTCTCCTTTTTGAGGTTGCCACAGAGCACTGAGGTCACTATAGGGCACTGAGCAGAGTTCCCTGTGCTTTACAGTAGGTTCTCCTTAGTTACCCATTTTTTACACAGCAGTGAATGGGAATCTTCCCAATCCAGGGGTTGAACCCGGGTCTCCCGCATTGTAGACAGACGCTTTACCATCTGAGCCACCAGGGATCCCAGTGAATATATGTCAGTTCCACTGTAACATATACATGTCAGTCTTAATCCATTCCACACACCCCCTCCCTCCTTGGTACCCATATGTTTGTTCTCTATGTCTGTGTCTCTATTTCTGCTTTGCAAATAAGTTCATCTATAACATTTTTCTAGATTCCACATATATGTGTGTATAAATAATATTTGTTTTTCTGTTTCTGACTTATTTCTGTGTGACAGTCTCTAGGTCCATCCATGTCGCTACAAACAACCCAGTTTCACTCTTTTTTACGGCTGAGTAATATTCCATTGTATATATGCACCACTTCTTTAATCCATTCATCTGCTGATGGACCTTAAAGTTGCTCTCACGTTCTGGCTACTGTAAATAGTGCTGCAATGAACATTTGGGAGCATGTATCTTGTTGAATTATGGTTTTCTCAGAGTATATGCCCAGCAGTGGAATTGTTGGTTCATACAGTAGTTTTTAGTCCTGGTTTGTTAAGAAATCTTCATACTGTTCTCCACAGTGGCTGTATCAATTTGCATTTCTACCACCAGTGTAAGAGGGTTCCCTTTTCTCCACACCCCCTCCAGCATTTATTGTTTGTAAATTTTTTGATGATTCTTTCAAGTGAGGATACCTGGCAAGTCGCTCTATCCAGCTTCCCATGGTTCATACAGTAGTTTTTAGTCCTGGTTTGTTAAGAAATCTTCATACTGTTCTCCACAGTGGCTGTATCAATTTGCATTTCTACCACCAGTGTAAGAGGGTTCCCTTTTCTCCACACCCCCTCCAGCATTTATTGTTTGTAAATTTTTTGATGATTCTTTCAAGTGAGGATACCTGGCAAGTCGCTCTATCCAGCTTCCCCTAAGTCTCTTGTAATAGGAAGGAAATTGTGTCGAGGTTTGAAGATGTCTGTAATTTAGGGCAAAAATGGTAAATCCCCATCAATTCTGATAAAGTATAAAAAGGAACTCAGTGCTGCTTTGCATTTGGAGATACACAGAAGAGATTCTTTTCCAGTGTTCCCCTGAGGAGGCTAAAATATAGGATTTTTCATAATGTCCTTGCAGTAAGAGCGATGGGTACAAACCTTAAGAAACTGGTATCTCTTGCCTGCTGCATAGAGTGAGGAACTCACAGGGGACATAGTCAAGAACAAGGTCTGTGTGTGCTTAACTTTCTGACTCATAATCTGGGAAGCAACCACTTATCTCCCATGGCAAAAGAAAAGAAAAAAATATTTTGCTTTCTCTGATCACAAAATTAAATTTTCTACAATGATATGAAAATGTACTTTATTAAGGACTCAGTGTTGTGCTGGACTTTTTCACAATTTAGTTTTGATCAAAAGACTCTTTTAGAAGTGTTTACATCTGTGGAACATTTTAAAATCTCATTAAGGAGGCTTTATTGATATGAGGGATAAAATCTTATAGTGATCACAATAAAAAGCAGTGTGTGTGAATGCTATATGGATTTTGCTATATTGCTTTTCCTGACCCCAATAAAATTCATAATATTAAAAATAAGCATGCTTTACTTTTTGACCTACTAATTGATTCTTCACTGCCAAGACTTGGAGCAGTGTTTTTCAAACTGTGATCAGCAACACAGAGGGTAACAAAATCAATTCACTGGACCTCACCAACGAAGTATTACATGGTTGTATTAAATGGTTAAGTGTTAAAAAGTAAAAATGAAAGAGAATGGGCTAGAATAGAAATATTAGAGTATATCACACAAGGTAAAAATGGTATTAGTTCATTATATTTTGTTTCAATTATTTATATGTGTATGTGTACTGAGATATAAAATGTTTTTTTTTTTAAATTGGAGTATAGCTGCTTTAAAACAGTGTGTTAGTTTCTGCTGTACAGTGAAGTGAACCAACTATAAGTACACATATAATCCCTCCTTCTTGGACTTCCCTCCCATACCCGCCACCCCAGCCCTCTAGGTTATCACAGAGCACCAAGCTGAGCTCCCTGAGCTGTACAGCAGGTTCCTACTAGTGATCTGTTTTACTGAGTGATAGTGTATTTATGACGATCGTAATCTCCCAATTCATCCCCTCCTGCCACGTCCACACTTCCATTCTCTATATCTTTGTCTCTATTCCTGCCCTATAAATAGGTTTTGTTTTTGATAAGAGTGAATAAAGAAGTTTTGAAAGCCTCTGACTTGAAGAGACTGCTGGAGAACAATATCAGCCCAGTCCTGATGGTTCATCCTTTACTCCCAAATCCACAACTCCGCTGTCAAGAGTGACTTGCTGAATTTTGATATAGTCACATGATGAATATTATACAGCAGTGAATATGAGTAAACTCCAGCTTTTATGAAACAATATAAATCCTAGAAACACACTATTGGAATGAAAAACTGAGATGCATAAAAATACATTCACTATGATACCATTTCACTGAAGCTCTAAGAAAGCTAAAATTAATATTAATGGTCTAATGATACATAATAAAACCACAGAAAAGACAAACATAAAATCTAGGAACAAGACTACCTCTGTGCAGGAGGCAGGGGAAAGTGGAGGAGTCTGGGGAAGAATATGCCAGAAGTTTCTATGCCATTGTTCATGTTACAGTTCTTAAGTTGGGGAGGTGGTTATTATGTTTCATAACTTAAACATACTCCTCAATCCATATTAATATTTTTGCTTATACCCAATTATAAAAAAGTGAACTTATTAATCAACTTTATAAGAAAGCAAATCTATTTTTTTCCCTTAAATTTTGTCTTTGATAAAAGTCTGATAACTAACCTTATTGCTAAAACACACCGCCTTTCCCAGTGATGGAGTGGCCAATAATATCCCAGATAACTAAGCTTATCTAAAAATAAGATTAGCTTCAACCAGCTGTCTGAAAATGACTGAGTAAATGAAGATGATTTTCTCAAAATTGCAGACTCCCCTCTGTGACCTGTCTCTTATACACATCTAATGCGGGAGACCTAGGTTCGATCTCTGAGTCGGGAAGACCCCCTGGAGAAGGAAATGGCAACCCACTCCAGTATTCCTGCCTGGGAAATGCCATGGGCAGAGCATCCTTGTGAGTTACAGTCCATGGAATCCCCAAAGAGCCACACACGACTTAGCGGCTGAACAGCTGAGCCACAGAAACGCCCCCGGGTGTCTCTGCCTCGTCTCTCCTGTTCCAAAAAAAAAAAAATTATGTGTAACTCTGGATTCCTGCTCCCTCCTTATCCTGCTCTAGTCATCAAAGAATAAGAGCAAGCATTTCTAAGCAGTACTTCACAAACTTGCTATTTGATGGACACTCCATCGAAAAAGACTTGAATGACTGCCAAAATACCTAGCTCCCATTCAGACAGTAAAGTTCATTTCATAGTTGAGCTCTCTTGCTGTAAAGGAGAAAAGTGCTTCTTGAATGGTGGAAATGCAGCTGTCTGCAGTTTCCTGTCTTTAGAGAATTAAATTATATATTTAAAAAAAAATGTTAAGTGCTCACTCAGCAGTTAGACGCTAGTTTCTATATGCAGCCCCACTTCCTCCATGTAAGTACACAGAATCCCCAAATCAAACACAGTCTGCCTTCCAAATTCATGAGACAGTTGTCTGTTTGGGATTTAAACTATCTCTTCCAAAGGAGACCACGTTAGATATGATGGACTGGGTCTCTCTGGGTCTCTCAGGGAGATGGTGCTGGAAGCTCTCTGGTGCCTCTTGCTTTCAAGGCCCAGGGGGTGAAGGATTTGGTGGGAAAGACTGAGGGACAGGACTGTAGGGTCAGCAGAAACATTTGCAAAGGGAAGTTGTTACACCAGGCTGGGGAGGCCCCCTCGGGAGCCACCTCTCAATGCCGCTCCATCCTGGGCAGCTGGCCGTGACAGTGGGAGGGATGTGCAGACGTGGGGCCCTTCAGTGGAGTACACCAGCAGCAACGGAGGCTTCCAAAGGGAGGCAAGCCAGGTGGGACTTAGCAAGGATCAAGGGACCCATTTGCACGTACTAAAAAAAAGTAACCTTCAGGACGGCTGAAAATTAATAAGCATATCCAAACATTTCTCAAGTACATGGTTCAAGACCCAGAGAAAGGGAAAACTACTGTCTGGATGACATGTACTTTTCTTGTTCTTTTTTTGTTCTCTCTTCCTTAATGAAGGGGCAAAAATCCTGAGTGCCCAAAGCCGTAACAACCCCATCCCTGGTGGGATGACAGCCACGGCTAGTGGCAGCACGGTGGTGGCAGAGAAACAAGAGTGGTCCTGGCAGTGGGACGCCGTGGGAAGACTCTACATGTGTGTTACACACTGTTATTCACTGTCGCCAAGACGAAATGAAAAGGCTGACACAGTACGGGCACTGAGTAACAAGGCCAGGAGATTCTGGGCTCTTATGCAAGCAGCTGTCTCTCAGAGCTTCACAGTTCCACATATAGTCCGAAGAGGTCCAGGTAAATTTACACCAACAACTGAAGCAATGTAAATAAAACTTTTAATATTTTTATTACATATATATATTATATATTTCTTATATTTCCTGTCCCTATTCAAAGTAATATATATATATTATTATATGTATAAATACTATATATATATAATTTTCAAAAATGGTATTGTAAAATTTATAGAGTTTCATGATCAAGGGAAAAAACAAGATATAATCTAGTTCTACTTCAACACAATCATACAGATGAGCAAAACCAATACAGTATTGTAACGTAGAATAAAGTAAAAAAAAAAAAAAAAAGACTAGAACCTGAAATGTCTCCAGCCTTGGGACAATTCTACAGGCTATGACTTTGAGCTACCAGTGGAGTCATTATCTTTTCTCTCTCTCTCTTTCATATAATAATTATGGAGAACTCATGTAGTGTTTGGGACAATGTAAAGGACAGTGACAACAACAAAAGCTATCATCATTTTCTAAAATGGAAAAAGGGTAGGTAAAAATCTTGCTGATGATAAAGAGACTTTGCATCTTCAAGTGATCTGACAGCCAAAAGGAACAATAGAAATTGTCACTGGTTAGTAAGTTCCAAGCTACAACTCCATGTGATTCTTTACAAGTTTTGACACTGAATTGCTATTAACAGCAGAAAAGATTTAGAGGGAAAAATAGTGTTCAAATTAACACATCTTAGAGTAAGGATGTATCATTTTAACAGCCTGTGCTCCAGAAAGTCAATAGTTTAATTAAATCAAGACTATCCCATCACTTTGAAACATACCAACATTCTCAGATAAAGTCATGGCAAAGTACTTTACAAAAGATTCAGCAGTAATGGTCCACTAATACAATTAACCAATGATTTTATATAGCAGGATGTTTCTTAGCCTCAAACTCTTCAGTTACTCGTGAAATCAGCACACTCAAAGTTTTCATTCAATGAGAAGTGTAGGTGGATTGATTCATTTATACCAGAAATGTCTACTGAGTGGCCCTATTTAAGGTTCTGTGGTGGATGCAAAGACAATTAGGTACATAGTTCATTTTTCTAGGAGCTTTATGCTTAACAGGTGAGGTCAAACATGCACAGAGAAACTAGAATGTAAGGTCAACTGTAAATGTCAGAGGAGATTGACAGATGACAAACCAGAGAAGATCTGGGAAAACTTTAGGAAAGAAACGTATCAGGCTATGAACTAGACATCCAGGATGGTCAGGAAGCACTGTTCAGATGGAAGAAGTACAATCAAAGGCATAGTTTGGGCAATTTCAATTGCTCAGTTTAGCTAGCTAGAGAGAAGCATGAACAGGAATGCTAGGCAATGTGGTGGAAACGACTGAAAGATTCCTTCACGGAATGAAGGAGGAATGTCAGGTTGAGGAGCTACATTGGACAGCTCAGCTCTCTGCTTACAAGCAGCTTGTTTCTTTCCCTACACTGGCACCATCCAAGCCACTGTTTAAAATTTACCATTGAAATAACTCTCTTTTATAGATGAGAGTTTAGCACATAAGGAAGTATATTAGGAGATTGTAAAATAACATGTAATTGATTCTTTTACCTACCTTAGACTTGCAGATTAATTTTGCTTTTTCTCCATGTTTGCCAAGACACAATGTCACATAAATATCATTGACCAAATTGATATAAAGGGATGGATGAGCATATGGATGGGTGGGTGGACATGCGGTGAGCATGTGACTGAGTGGTTGAGTGGGACTGGATGTGTGAGCGGATGAGTGTATAGTTAAACAGGTGGATGTGCAGGTCAATGGTGGTGGGTGGATGAGTAGGTGGAAAATACTGAGTGGCTGGCTTGCCAGATACTTAAAATAGTTAGATGATTTTCTCTATGATTCTATGATTAATTGTTGAACAGACAAGACAAAAAGTCAATAATATAAATAAAAACAATTGTTTGCACATAAATTTTAGTCTGGCTATATGAGTCATGCTTATTTTTCAGTGTGCTTATAAAGTGAGCACACCCTTCACTGCATATTGGAATAGAATTCAAGAGACATATGTCCTTTTATTTCCTTCATCCCTTTCTCCAGTCATATAGGGATTCATGTTTTCCCAAGCATCACTCAAGTGAAACAAGGCAAAACCACTGAAAAGATAAAAGTTAATTAGGTAAATGTAGGGTGATTTTTAAAAAATGACATCTATAATGACATTCTATAAGAGATGGTATTCAGATAGAGTAACAGTTTTGAAAACTGTAAATTACTGATTTTTAACTTTCAAAATCAACAAACACTAATTAACAAGCCAGTCAGCCAACCAACCAACCAAACATTTCAAAACACCAACTTTGTGTTAAGCAGGAAATATTACACTGGTAAAATAAGGTTTTAAGAAAGACATCCTTGGATTTAAAGTGTGGTCCTTGGACCAGAAGCATTAGTGTCACTGGGAGTTTGTCAGAAATGCAGAATCTGAGGCCCTGTTTCAGATTTAATATGCAATTTTACACATGCATTAAAGTTTGAGAAGCACTGATGTATGCTCTTCTTGGAAATCAAAAGTATATAATGTCATAAGCTAAGTTTTGTTTAATCCAGTGTTACCAACATTATTTGATCATGGATCCCTTTCTCAAGGGAACACCCACTCAACACTGCATGGAAATTATGGAACACAGTTTAGGTGATGCTGGGCTCAATGACCATTAAGATCCTCCCAAATAAAGCATTCTATGTCTCTGTTAACTATATAGTTGTGTGTGCATGTGTGTGTGTGTGTGTGTGTGTGTGTGTGTGTGTGTGTGTGGTATATGTGTGTGTGTACTACATTCATCTGGGCTTTCCTGGTGGCTCAGTGGTAAAGAATCTGCCTGCAATGCAGGAAACGCAGGAGACTCGAGTTCAGGCCCTGCGTCAGGAAGATTCCCTGGAGGAGGGCATGGCAACACAGGATTCTTGCCTGGAGAATCCTATGGACAGAGGAGCCTGGCAGACTACAGGCCACAGGGCTGAAAAGAGTCTGACATGACTGAAGAGCATGCATGCACTATATTTATCTCTCTCCCTATATCTATCTATCTAATAGAAAATAGCCATGATTCTATTTATATATTGAATGGAAACAAAAAATAAAATGCCCTTGCCATATCTGAGAGAAATGGTGGAATGGAATTTTAAGTTCTTAGTGAAGAGAAGAGGAATTTCATGAAAATGAACAATGAATCAGTTCAACTAAGAAATCAGTGTCTATGGGGAAATGTATATGTGGGTCTGAGATTACTCTCCAAGATCTTTTCCAAAATATACATTCTTCATTAATGAGGGCTAATTTTTAACGCACTTTGTTCCACTTGTTCCTATTCAAATATTTTATTTTTGAAGGAATGTTGTTTTGGGGGCTGTTACAATTTCCATAGGCCTTCAGGAATGTTATTAAGAATGTTAGTCTTTAGATGAAGTCTCCTTGGATAAGTACACACTGATATGAATGATTTGGACTTAATTTGATGTTATTGGAACTAATCTGAAAATAAATAATACTTCCTAATAGTGGTGGTTCAATCTTTTTCAAACAGGAAATTTTGCTGGATTTGGCTGCATTTCCCATAGTGCCTATCTAAAACCACACAGACCTGAACCTCCTCATTCTCAAGAAACACATGAACCTAGGACAGGGGCCTTTTTTTTTTTTTAACACAAGAGACTAAACACTTGAGCCTGGAAAAGGACTTTGTCATTGCAAATCATACTTCATTCTGATCAACCCTAGCAGTAGACAGAAGTAAGAATAAGACTCTGCTAGGTCAGTAAAGAAGCCAGCATGATTCATGAGATGATTTTAGGTGGTATATACAGGAATCTTTTAGTTTGGCAGTCATGAAGTTCTATTTATATTAGAAACAGTAGAATCAGTGTAGCAAATGCGCCACTTCCTACATTATACTGTGCAAGATTAGGTTAAATTTACAAAATCAGGCCATTTTAAAACAGCAAATAACCTTATAGGTGTGTAATACAATGAAAACCGTGACTGTGGTAACGTAAAGAATTGAAAGGACCTTCCTGATGGTCCAGTGGCTAAGACCCCTTGTCCCAATGCAAGGTGCCTGGGTTCCTCTCCGATCAGGGAACTGAATTCTGCATGTAAGATCGAAGATCCTGCGTGCTACAACCAAGACCTGGTGCAGCCAAATAAATTCTTTAATTAAATAGTTTTTATAAAAAGGACTGCAATGTGGGAAATATGCCTCTAATACAACTCTTTAAGTCTTCAGATGAAAATGAAGACCTCTTCCCTGGTGGGTCAGAGATAAAGAATCTGCCTGCAAGTTGGGAGACCCAGACTTGATTCCTGGGTTGGGAAGAATTCCAGAGGAGGGCATGGCAACCCACTCCAGTATTCTTGCCTGGGAAATTCCATGGACAGAGGAGACTGGCAGGCTACAGTCCATGGGGTCACAAAGAGTCAGACATGACTAGTAACACGTACACACACACACACACACACACACACACACACTCATGATAAGGGCCTAGGATTTCTTATTCCTCAGACTCAAACTCATAGTAATCGTGATTAAAATATGATTAAATAGTGATTAAAATATTCCTTGGATAAAATTATCTCAAGCACATCTTAAAAACCTTTGGGATGTAGTGTTAGCAATCATAGTGAATATAATTCCTCAGATATTTAATAACTGATTGTAGGCAGCTAATAATTTTCAGGATTCTCCAAAGCATTCAGATGCATTAAAATAGTAAAGGGAAGGAATCTCTTTCTCAGAATATGTGTGTTTATCTTACTTTGGGTATAAAGCATAAACCTTGACCGAGGTTTACCTCATATGTGGTACCACCTCTGTGAGGGCTGGCTTTATCTACTATTTTCAAATGGAAACTCAAGCAAGTAATGATTCAATCTCCAGTTTCTTTATTATACAAACATACAGAAAAAGACTCTTTATATAGTTTAACTTTGCAGGGTCATGCTTTCCCAATCTGTGTTGTAGTTGTTGTTTAGTTGCTAAGTCATGCCCAAGTCTTTGCAATCTCATGGACTATAGACTGCCAGTCTCCTTTGTCCATGGAATTTTCCAGAGAAGAATATTGCAGTGGGTAGCCTTTTTTTTCTGCAGGGGATCTTCCCGACCCAGGGATGGAATCTGTGGCTCCTGCACTGGCAGGCAAACTCTTTACCATCTGAGGCACCAGGGAATCCCTCCCCATCTGTGAAATACTACTAATTAGTTGGTCTCAAAGGTAACGTCTAGTCCCAAAGTACTATGACTTCATAGCTATTAAAAAGATGAGTAGTATATTTAAATCCACAGAGATAGCTGAGCTTCCAGGGAGAAACGTTACTAGATATTAAAACCGGATTTTTTCAACATTTATCATGTTACAAGGACTCAGCAATCACTGTCTTATTTCTTCCGCCCAGAATATGTACATGATTCCTATTTTGCATATGCAGAAAATGAAAAGTGATACTGGCTCAGTTGTGTCAGGCTCTTTGAGACCTCACGGACTGTAGCTCACCAGGCTCCTCTATGGAATTCTCCAAGCAAGAATACTGGAGTCAGATGCCATTACCTTCTCCAAGGGATATTCCAGACCTGGGGATCAACTCCAGGTCTCCTGCATTGCAGGCAGATTCTTTCCTGTCTGAGCCACCAGGGACACACAGAGGCAGAAAATGAGGTTTCAAGCTGTATAGTAACTTACTCAAGATCACACAGACAGTAGGTAGTACAGCTGATATTTGAACTGGGGTCTCCTTTTCTCAAAAGTTCACTCTTTTCCTCCACCATATCAAGTCACCCATCCATGATCAGAGCAGAGCACTATTATCATTACCTTTGAGATAAAGCTACTATATCAGAACTGGAAAAAAAAAAAAAAAAGAAGCTGTTTGCCAATTTGTCTACCCAATTGGAAAAACAACCCAAGAATTACTTAATTGTTGAGAACATATGTCATAATGAAACTAATCTCTTAAATGTATGATGTAGATTAGTGATTTGAAAGTTTATCAAACTCAATTTAGATGCAAATTTCCATTTGAGAAACCCTAAACTCTAATACTCATCTAAGCCACAAAGAATGACTGATACAAATGTCATTCTTAAGAGCAAAACAATAGAAACTATATGAATATTACAATACAAATTAAAGTATTTCTGTGGTCTCAGGATTATAATAGTTTACATTCCTTTTAATTTTTAATTTTCTTTTAGTTTTTATATTGAGGTATAGTTTGCAGTTTTATATTAGTTTCAGACGTATACATAGTGATTCAAAATTACTACAGATTGATTGATGCTTTTGAACAGAACTGCTAGGAGAAGACCCTTGAGAGACCCTTGGACTGCAAGGAAGTCAAACCAGTCAATCCTAAAGGAAATCAACCCTGAATATTCATTGGAAGGACTGATGCTGAAGCTCCAACACTTTGGCTACCTGATGTGAAGAGCTGACTCTTTGTAAAAGACCATGACGCTGGGAAAGATTGAAGGCAGGAGGAAAAGTGGGCAACAGAGGATGAGACGGTTGAATGGCATCACTGACTCAATGGACATGAGTCTGAGAAAACTCTGGGAGATGATGAAGGACAGGGAAGCCAGGCATGCTGCAGTCCAAAAATCGAGAAAAGTTGGACATGACTGAAGAACAACAAATACTCCACTTAAAGTTATTAAAATTTTATTGAGTATACTCCTTGTGCTATGCATTACAACCTATGACTTAGTTACTTTATAACTGGAGGTTTGTATCTCTTAATCACCTCACCTTGATCCCTTTCACGCATCCCCCTTTGCTTCCATTTCAATGAAAATAGGAAACAAATATTGTCACTATGTGGAAGAGAACAGGTAATTGGTTATGTCAGAAGAGAAGAAAATGTTATAAAATTTGGGAAATGTCTACAATACAACCATAATATTTGTAGATAAAAAAATGCATTTTAGAGCAAAATAAAATTTTGTGTATGCATGTGTATACATACATATAGTTAGGTGTCAAATCAAATATTAAAAAATTTTAAATGCATTAAGGAGCATCTACTTGGAACAAATTTCAAATGGAAACTGCAGGCCAATCTGGTATTATCTTTTGAAATAATAACTTAGCTGAAAGATATTCATTTTGAGATTAAACAGTTCTGATAAGCAATGTGGTTTTGAGGTAGGAAGAACGAGAATTCCTTTAGGACATAGAGAATCAGCTTTAAATAATTTATTGGCTTAAAAAAATTTTTTTAAAGGATTAAGCCTTCATTGCTAGTTTGCAGGCTTACTTTTCACCATACTCCAAACTCAAGGCACACGGAAGTGAACAAAAATAGAAAACTCTTGTAATAGTATATTAACACCTCATAACAATACTAACTTTCTTATTTCAACTAACAAACCTTTAAACAGCAACATATGAAATGGTCAACATTTCAAGTGAATTAATTAGTTCCTGTTCCACAATAATTGCCCTCTTTGGACAAGGTGTTCTAGTGAGTGACTGATCAGAGAGTAAAGTGGATGAACCATGATTTTCCCAGCAGCCATCAGTCTGTTACTATGAGTGAGATCACCTAAAATAATCTTTTAATTTTCACTTGCTCCACCTACATGACCTATGTATGTTCTCAATAACCAGTAAGAGTTCCCTATGTGCAAACATGGAAACCATCAGTTGGTATCTTGTATTCTCATCTGTAATTTTTTTTTTAATTCAATATTTGTTTTATGTCTTTGGCTATGCTGGGTCTCAGTTGTACATAGGGGATCTTTAGTTGTGACAAGACAGGGAGCTGACTGTGGCTCAGATCATGAACTCATTGCCAAACTGAGACTTAAATTGAAGAAAGTAGGGAAAACCACTAGGCCATTCAGGTATGACTAAATCAAATCCATTACCATTATACAGTGGAAGTGACAAATAGATTCAAGGGATTAGATGTGATACAGTGCCTGAAGAACTATGGATGGAGGTTCATGACATGGTACAGGAGGAAGTGATCAAGACCATCCCCAAGAAAAAGAAATGCAAAAAGGCAAAATGGTTCTCTGAGGAGGTCTTACAAAGACCTGTGATAAGAAGAAAAGCTAAAGGCAAAGGAGAAAGGAAAGATATAACCACCTGAATGCAGAGTTTCAAGAAATCACAAAGAAAGATAAGAAAGTCTTCCTTGGTGATCAATGCAAAGAAATAGAGGGAAACAATAGAATGAGAAAGACTAGAAATCTCTTCAAGAAAATTAGAGATACCAAGGGAACATTTCATGCAAAGATGGGCACAATAAAGGACAGAAATGGTATGGACTTAACAGAAGAAGAAGATGTTAAGAAGAGTGGCAAGAATACACAGAAGAAAGAGCTTCATAACCCAGATAATCACAATGGTATGATCACTCACCTAGAGCCAGACATCCTGGAATGTGAAGTCAAGTGGGCTTTAGGAAGCATCACAAGGAACAAAGCTAGTGGAGGTGATGGAATTCCAGTAGAGCTATTTCAAATCCTGAAAGATGATGCTGTGAAAGTGTCACACTCAATATGCCAGCAAATCTGGAAAACTCAGCAGTGGCCACCAAACTGGAAAAGGTCAGTTTTCATTCCAATCCCAAAGGAAGGCAATGCCAAAGAATATTCAAACTACTGCATAATTGCAATCATCTCACACACTAGTAAAGTAATGCTCAAAATTCTCCAAGTGAGGCTTCAATAGTACATGCACTGTGAACTTCCAGATACTCAAGCTGGTTTTAGAAAAGGCAGAGGAACCAGAGATCAAATTGCCAACATCTGCTGGATCATTGAGAAAGCAAGAGAGTTCCAGAAAAACATCCACTTTTGCTTTATTGACTATGCCAAAGCCTTTGACTGTGTGGATCACAAGAAACTGTGGAAAATTCTTAAAGCGATGAGAATACCAGACCACCTGACCTGCCTCCTGAGAAATCTGTATGCAGGTCAAAATGTAACACTTAGAACTGGACATGGAACAACGGACTGGTTCCAAATCGGGAAAGGAATACGTCAAGGCTGTATATTGTCACCCTTCTTATTTAACTTATATGAAGAGTACATCATGAGAAATGCTGGGCTGGAAGAAGCACCAATGAGAATCAAGATTGCCCGGAAAACTATCAATAACTTCAGATATGCAGATGACACCACCCTTATGGCAGAAAGCAAAGAACGAAAGAGCCTCTTGTTGAAAGTAGAAGAAGAGATTGATAAAGTTGGCTTAAAACTCAACATTCAGAAAACTAAGATTATGGCATCTGGTCCCATCACTTCATGGCAAAAAGATGGGGAAACAATGGAAACAGCAAGAGACTTAACTTTTTTGGTCTCCAAAATCACTGCAGACGGTGACTGCAGTCACAAAATTAAGACTCTTGCTCCTTGGAAGAAAAGCTATGACCAATCAAGACAGCATATTAAAAAGCAGAGACATTACTTTGCCAACAAAGGTCTGTCTAGTCAAAGCAATGGTTTTTCTCATAGTCATATATGGATGTGAGAGTTGGGCCATAAAGAAAACTGAGTGCCAAAGAACTGATGCTTTTGAACTGTGGTGTTGGAGAAGACTCTTGAGAGTCCCTTGGACTGCAAGGAGATCCAACCAGTCCATCTTAAAGGAAATCAGTCCTGAATATTCATTGGAAGAACTGATGCTGAAGCTGAAACTCCAATACTTTGGCCACCTGATGGGAAGAAGTGAGTCACTGGAAAAGACCGTGATGTTGGGAAAGATTGAGGGCAGGAGGAGAAGGGGATGACAGAGGATGAGGTGGTTGGATGGTATCACCAATTCAACGGACGTGAGTTTGAGTGAACTCCAGGAGTTGGTGATGGACAGGGAGGCCTGGCATGCTACAGTCCATAGGGTCGCAAAGAGTTGGACACGACTGATCAACTGAATTGGACTGAACTGTGGGATCTAGTTCTCTGACCAGGGATCAAACCCAGGCCTCCTGCATTGGGAATGAGGACTTTTAGCCACTGCTGCTGCTGCTAAGTCACTTCAGTCGTGTCCGACTCTGTGTGGCCTCATAGACAGCAACCTACCAGGCTCCGTTGTCCCTGGGATTCTCAAGGCAAGAACACTGGAGTGGGTTGCCACTTCCTTCTCCAATGCATGAAAGTGAGAGTGAAGTCGCTCAGTTGTGTCCGACCCTCAGTGACCCCATGGACTGCAGGCTTCCAGGCTCCTCCATTCATGGGACTTTCCATGCAAGAGTACCAGAGTGGGGTGCCACTGCCTTCTCCACTTAGCCACTGGAACCTCTCATATATAATCTTCAGTAGATTCCTGCCGGGCACTGCAGCTGCTCCATCAAGGCTCAGCTTCTCCTGCTGTGCCACCAGGCCCAGCCACTGCCATGCTTCATCAACACCCCATGACATCAGCCATGCTGGCTTTCCTGAGGCATATGCCACTCCTCTGCCTCGACCCTGCTGGGCACAGCCCACTGATTCCCTGGGCTTTGACTGTGTCAGAGTAGGATCTGGGTTAGGTGGGAGAGGTCATGATCCACTCTGACTCTCCACCAGATTCCAGTGGAGAAACTACAGACCCTTGGAACTCATAGCTAACTGATGATCACTTGTGGGTTTATTCATGAATCAGATTTATTAATGAACTGGGCAAGTGCCCAAGACACACTGCAAACGCTAGTAATGTTGGGTTGGAGAATGCAATTTGGATCCAGAGCCAACATGTTTCATCCCATCCCCATCCAGATGAGACTGTAGAGCCACTGGAGCCTGGGGTGGGCCGAGGGGAGGGAGGGAGAAACGAGTCTTCAGCACAAACTCACCACCCACCCTTGCGCAGAGGTCATAGGCTTCATCAACCCTGCTGGCGGCTGACCAGAGAGTAAAGAGGGGAGGGTAAGAGGTGAAACATCTCCCCTAGTGCGTCTTTCATACAGAAGCAAAGAGCTAGGGAGCCTGAGTGCTCACTGCTCCCCCGAAGGTCTTAGATAGCAGGAGGCTTGCGCAGGAGCTGTCATTCTCAACAGAGCGACATTCTCCTGAGAACTGCCCTTCCTCCTTCACGGAGAAGTGAACGTGGGGTTGGGAGAGAAGCTAGACGGCGTCTTCAAAGCCACAGGCGTGATGGGAAGAAGAGAAGTTCCTTCCTCCGTGAAAACAGGAAGATGGGAGATTAAGTACTGTAAAAATACACCCCAGATGTTAGAGCGTTTATTAAGAGAGTTCTTCTGGCTTTGGCTCATCATACTTCTGCCTTCCCTGGGTCTAATGGGGCTAATGGAGACAGTCCCTCCTGGTAGCTCAGACAGGAGCCTGCAGTGCAGGAGACCCACTTCAATCCTTGGATCGGGAAGGTCCCCTGGAGAAGGGAATGGCAAGCCACTCCAGTATTCTTGCCTGGAGAATTCCATGGGTAGAGGAGCTGGCAGGCTACAGATAGTTCACTGGGGTCACAAAGAGTCGGACACAGCTGAGCAACTAACACTTTCACTTTCAGAGACAATCTGAGTGGTGGACTTGTCTGAGCACAGAACATTCTTTCCTTTCAAAATAAAAAAAGATGTGCCAATGACCTGCCTATCATGACTGGCTATTTCCCTTAAAATTAATTTTTCTTCAGAGGATATCACAGTTCCCTAACCTGAAAAATCTTCTTTGGCACAGACTCAAGAATTTGCCAAACATGTCCACTTATATATGGGTAAGTAGTTATTTATGCAGTAAACACAGTTGGTTGCTTTGTCACAGGAGTCTCTTCTTTACTCAACACAAAAAGGCAACTAGTGGTCTGTCCTATGAGTTAACCAGAAACTGCCAACCATGCCTATTCTTCAGCAGGGGCATTGGCCCAAGTTGTCACTCACTAATTTCTGCACAAATCATAATCTAATTCTGTAAGCGCAGTGGTAAAGAATCCCAGTGCCAATTCAGGAGACTCAGGAGATCAGGTTTGATCCCTGTGTTGGGAAGATCCCCTGGAGAAGGAAATGGCAACCCACTCCAGTATTCTTGCCTGGGACATCCCATGCCATCCAGTGAGGTGCAAAAGAGTCAGACACGACTTAGTAACTAAAACAACTACAGGTACCAAACAGAGTTTCTGAAGATCAGAAGATAACTAAAGATTTAGTTCTTTTCTTTAAGGGGCTCACAGTCAAGGGATAAAGTCAGTAATGTAAAGAAGCAAATACCTATCATAAAGCTTTTACTGCAAAAAGGCACAACAAATTTTATTAAAATGCTATAAAAAACAGGCACATAAAGTGCTATGATGTTCAGGGGTTGGGGGAAAAATTATTTATAAATAAAATCATTAGACTATTTCTAAGTTGGAAAGATTTGAGAACATATGAAAGATGACAACTTAGTCTTAATTTTTTGATACATGACTATTCCCAAGCCTGGATTTCTACCATAGATTTTTTTTTAATATGCTTATTTGGGGGTTTATTTAGGGCATATTCATAGTAGCAATGGCCAGTAATGACCTTTGGCTTATGAAAATAGATCTCCAATAAAAATAAATTCATTACTGGAAAACCATTGGAACATCTTAGTCCTGTGGAAAAACACAGTTATGTGTTTACTGATAAATTATTTCCTGCTTATGTAACTGACTTGCCATGTTAAAGCATCATTCCAACAACATTTGGGAAAATCAGACAAATATACTGCTCTGAAAAGAAGACTGATTTCAGGTTTTTAAATTTGTTTCTTGCTTATGTTCAGTTATCTGAGATAAAAATGAAACAGTTAAAAAGCACAACTTTTAGTTTGAAATTTTTTAATGACTTGGAAGACACTGTAGCTTATTTGATCCAATATTACCTCTCCAGGATGGTGGGCCAAATCTCTAAAATTATTCATAGCAGCAGTTCCTAAATATCAGTGGATTCAAGACCTGGGAGTATGCTCACTGAGTCCACCATGCTTCTTTTATTTTTACATCATTTCCCTTTCCTTTCCTGGATCCTGCTTACTTTCTAAGACAATCTCTTGTTTTTAAATGTTTTCTGCTCATGCATTGGGCTTCTCAGTGGTACATTTGAAGGCTGCTCAGCTCTTTGATGGACCTCAGTTTTAATACTTAATTCTGTGTGTTCATCTCAATAGCCTAGTATGGACCTCTCCTTACAGACTATATTCAAGTACAGAATAGAACAGGGACATTTGGTATAAAGTAGAAACTGTCATAGCATAGAAAGCCATTGAATCTAATGTCTAAAGGTTTGCCTCCAGGCGAGTCTAAAGGCTTGGGAATAGTCATGTATCAGAAAATTAAGACTAAGTTATCATCTTTTTATATGTATCTCAAATCTTTCTAATTTAGAAATAAAGGAGCTCATGCTTAATGAGCTAAATGTTTAATATAATCAATAATCATGTTATAGTAAGCATCTATTGCTTCTCTTGGTTTTTCCTTGGAGATTCACCTATCCCTAAGTCCATATCACCAAGTAGCCAATGAGAGTGGTGCATCACAGGACTAGAACGCTTACATTGAAAGTGGGCACGTGACTCGAGAAGGGTTAATCAGAGACCTCCCTGGTGGCCCACTGCTCCTTGGAGGACCCCATATGCTTCAGAACAGCTAAGCCCATGCACCACAACTCCTGAGCTCACGTGCTGCAGCTACTGAAGCCCACGAGCCCTGGAACCCATGCTCAGAAAGAAAAGAAGCCACCGTAAAGAGAAGCGCATGCACCATAACAAAGAGGAGCCCCTTCTTGTTGAAACTAGAGAAAGCCCACACAGCAATGAAGACCCAGCATGGGCAAAAGTAAAATAAATAAATACATTTTTTTTAAAAAAGAAGGGTTAATCAGAGCCAGCTCTGGGACTTTTGCAGGAACTAACAAAATCAAACTCCTGTTCAGGTGGAAGTAAGCTTGGGGCCACTGGAACCAAGCTGCTGCCTAAGAATGACACCGTCACAAAGAAAGCAAAGCTGAGAGATGGAGAGAGAAAGATACCCTGGTCCTAATGAAGTTGTTGGAGCCCCTAGAGCTAGCTAGTCTTGAGACTGCAGTAACTTTATATGTTTCATAAAAAAGAGTCAATAAATTATTAAATGTATTATTGCATAAGAAGGCAATGACAACCTACTCCAGTACTCTTGCCTGGAAAATCCTAGGGACAGAGGAGCCGGGTAGGCTGCAGTCCATGGGGTCACTGAAGGTAGGACACGACTGAACGACTTCACTTTCACTTTTCATTCTCATGCACTGGAGAAGGCAATGGCAACCCACTCCAGTGCTCTTGCCTGGAGAATCCCAGGGACGATAGAGCCTGGTGGGCTGCTGTCTATGGGTTCGCACAGAGTTGGACACGACTGAAGCGACTTAGCAGCAGCATTGTCCTTATGCCTAAAATTCATGTTTATCAAATTGAGTTCTTCTTGTTTCTTATCTATTTCCTTCACTAAGTTGTAAATGCCTAGAGATCAGATTCCCTACTACCTGGCAAATAACAGATGCTCAATAAATATTTCTTCAAATGAACAATCCAGAATCTATCCTTAAAACAAAAAATCACACAGCTGTTGATTTTATAGTGATCAAAGTACTATTTTTCTGGGCACTTTGTTTAACTATATTTGGGGAACACTTTACACTATGAAAATTCTACTTACAGAATAGCAAAAAAAAAAAAAAAAAGAGAGAGAGAGAGGGAGAGAGAGAGAGAGATACACGAAAAGAAATGACACTTTCTGTCAGTCTTGTTAAGGCTATGGTTTTTCCAGTGGTCATGTATGGATGTGACAGTTGGATTATAAAGAAAGCTGAGCACAGAAGAATTGACGCTTTTGAACTGTGGTGTTGGAGAAGACTCTTGAGAGTCCCTTGAACTGCAAGGAGATCCAACCAGTCCATCCTAAAGGAGATCAGTCCTGAGTGTTCACTGGGAGGACCGAGGTTGAAGCTGAAACTCCAATACTTTGGCCACTTCATGTGAAGAGCAGACTCACTGGAAAAGACCCTGATGCTGGGAAAGATTGGGGGCGGGAGGAGAAGGGGATGACAGAGGATGAGATGGTTGAATGGCATCACTGACTCAATGGACATGAGTCTGAGTAGACTGCAGGAGTTGGTGACGGACAGAAAGGCCTGGCGTGGTGCAGTCCATGGGGTCGCAAAGAGTCGGACACAACTGAGTGACTGAACTGATACTGATACTGATTATAATTAAATACAGACCATTAGATACCTACATGGGGTTCACAGTCTACTTCCTACTGTGCCCGACCCTAATACATCAACTTCAATGCTATATAACATATAATAAGCCTGATAGGGACACCCCAGATGGCTCAGTGGTAAAGAATCTGCCTATTAAAGCAGGAGACACAGAGATGCGGGTTAGATCTCCGGGTCGGAAAGATTCTCTAGAATAGGAAATGGCAACCCACTCCAGTAGTCTTATCTGGAAAATTCCATGGACAGACAAGCCTAACGAGTTACAGTCCATGGGGTCGCAAAGAGTCAGAAACAACTGAGTGACTAAGCACACAGGTGCACACAGTAAGCCTGATACACTGATTCACTTTATTCTCCTTAACTCAGGGCAGTGACGCTATAATGGTAGACATCATCCTGTATTCAAGTAAAAATGTATTTAACAATTTGGAATTTCTCCTTATGACCCAGCTGTAAAAGGTCTACAAATAGACTGCCTATTGGAGAGGTCTACTTATCCATGGATCTCTGGATAAATAAGAATTCATAATTAAGAAAGATCAACAACTCACAGAACATATAATTTATCATTCAAGACAAACAGTGTTTAGACTGGCAGGAAAAGGTAGAGGTTAATCACAAAATCTTATTAGAACGAAGAAGTATATAATTAACCTCCACTCCATTTCCTCAGTCATGAAGGACTTGGGTCTGAAAGGAACAGCCATACAAAATGAACAAGACTATATCACGCCACACTCCTCTGGCATACCCAATTTCTTCCCTGCCCTTGCCTTCAACTCTAGCTTTTAATGGACAAGAAGTTGAGGCTCACCCCCTAATAGGCACTGAATTATTGGATGTGTCACTCAACAAGTCTGCCTCTGGATTTTCTTTCTCTAACTTGCAGGTCTAACTGAGCTTTAACTGAAAGTTCAATGTCTAATGGCTTCTTGCCAGCAGAGTTCATGTTCAAGATTGCTTGGCCTCATTTTAGTACAGAGACTGTTTACCACCTCAAGTTTAAACCAAAATTAAAACACACACACACACACACACACACACACACACACACACACACACACAGAAGTCTTTATTTTATGACTGTCTACTTATCCTTCCTGATCTAGGAAGTTGACTTCAGTGAGGTTCTGAGGTCTGGTGTTTGGTGTGCTTTGGTGGTAAGCCATTATGCAGCAGTTCTTTGTAATGTTTATTTCCTGAATTCTAATTACTACGATTTTTAGCTTTGAAAAGTAAGACAAGCTTAGTATTTCTTTGAAAAGCTCTGCTTCATATGGCCAATGTTAATTTTTATGAATATAAAAATTGTTTTGGTAAAATTCTATTCAGTTTTTTTTTTTTTAATCCTTTGAATTTAGAATAAGCTCTGAAAGTTTATTGGGCTGGCCAGGTGGTGTTGTTCAGTCACTCAGTTGGGTCCATCTCTGCAACGCCATGCACTGCAGCACCCCAGACTGTCCATCACAACGTCCCGGAGCTTGCTCAAACTCATGTCCATTGAGTCAGTGATGCCATCCATCCATCTCAACCTCTGTCATCCCCTTCTTCTCCTCTTTCAATCTTTCCCAACATCAGGTTCTTTTCCAGTGAGTCAGCTTTTTGTATCCAGGTGGCTCAGTGGTAAAGAATCCGACTGCCAGTGCAAGAGACGTAAGGGACAAAGGTTCAATCCCTGGGTTGGGAAGATATCTTGGAGAAGGGAATGGCAACCCACTCCAATATTTTTGCTTGGAAAATTCCATGGACAGAGGAGCCTGGTGGGCTACAGTCCATGGGGTCCCAAAGGGTCACAGACACAACTCACCACCACCACTATTGTAAGTTTATTACGGATGAGATAAACCAATTCTTTACCAAGAGGTCTCTGTGCAATGACAAGTGGACTGTTTTAATGATAGGATTATAGTTTTAACAAATAAGTTAGTTTATAGCAACTGTTTTTGCTGAAATGTCATAGGAAGCATGTTGGTCTCAATGATTCCAGCAAAAGTGGGAGATGTTTTTACCCACACGAGTAGCAAACAAATGTAGATATCTATCATGCTTTCCTGGGTATTGCTGAGTATTCTGGCAACACTGTATTTTCTAGGGGCCTGGATATTTTCAATATAATCCACTCTCCTTTCACTGCTATATAATACTCAAGTAACCTGGAAGAAACACAAGATGGAATCAAGGTTGCTGGGAGAAATATCAATAACCTCAGATATGCAGATGACACCACCCTTATGGCAGAAAGTGAAGAGGAGCTAAAAAGCTTCTTGATGAAAGTGAAAGAGGAGAATGAAAAGTTGGCTTATAGCTCAACATTCAGAAAATGAAGATCATGGCATCTGGTCCCATCACTCCATGGGAAATAGATAGGGAAACAGTGGAAACAGTGTCAGACTTTATATTTGGGGGCTCCAAAGTCACTGCAGATGGTGACTGCAGCCATAAAATTAGAAGACGCTTACTTCTTGGAAGAAAAGTTATGACCAACCTAGATAGTATATTCAAAAGCAGAGACATTACTTTGCCGACTAAGGTGCGTCTAGTCAAGGCTATGGTTTTTCCTGTGGTCATGTATGGATGTGAGAGTTGGACTGTGAAGAAGGCTGAGTGCCAAAGAATTGATGCTTTTGGACTGTGGTGTTGGAGAAGACTCTTGAGAGTCCTTTGGACTGCAAGGAGATCCAACCAGTCCATTCTGAAGGAGATCAGCCCTGGGATTTCTTTGGAAGGAATGATGCTGAAGCTGAAACTCCAGTACTTTGGCCACCTCATGTGAAGAGTTGACTCACTGGAAAAGACTCTGATGCTGGGAGGGACTGGGGTCAGAGGAGAAGGGGACAACCGAGGATAAGATGGCTGGATGGCATCACGAACTCGATGGATGTGAGTCTGAGTGAACTCCGAGAGATGGTAATGAACAGGGATGCCTGACGTGCTGCAATTCATGGGGTTGCAAAGAGTCGGACACGATTGAGCAACTGAACTGACTGAACTGAACTTGTTATCAGATGATATGAACAGTTGTAGAAGTCCTTGAACATCATTCAGATAAATTTTAACCATACACTTTCTTTTTTACGTGTTTTTTATCTTATTACATAAGATATATATGTTTATTGTTTATAAATTAGAGAGACATGTAAAAGAAAAAAAAAAGCCAGTTGTAATCTCACCACTCCTTCTTTGCATTTTAATGTTTGTATATCTAGATTTTCAGCATTTTGGAATTTGTCTTTTTACTTAAAACCAAAATGTCATATTCTCTTAAATAGACTTGTTGCTTATAGAATTTGCCCCACAACCTTGTATCTTTCTTTAAGCAGAAACTTAAGCTTATCTGTTTTGGCCTAAGTAGACATGCCTATTTTTCTAGAATCAGTCCCTCTTGTTTTTGCTGACTTTCTAAGAGTTATCTTCTTAAATAATCATTCACAAAATATTGGGAGGCCAAAAATTTCGTAACCTGTTACAGAAAAACCCAAATAAACTTTTAGGCCAGCTCAATAATTTAGAAGCTTTCTTTGGATTTGTGAATCATTTTATGATACTGTCTCTCCAGCTCAGGCTTTTGCTGGTCAATAAAAATTTCCAGAGTAATTCATTCAGCCAAAAGGAACCACCAGAGGGTTTTACCAAGGACTCTGCATTCAAGGAACTCTCTCAAACATCAATATGGTATTCTGGGTCCATGAATAATTCAGCTTTGTAATACCTTTACCTGATACAAAGTGAGCCAGGAGGAAATCCTGAATGATAAACAAAAGAAAACAAGTTACCTAAGAAACCCTAAATCTAAAATGTCAATGCGGGTGCCAACCGTCCCAGAAGCTATTGACTGTGCTTTTAAATCTTTGCAAAAGATATTGATGAAAAACTATTTAAATGAGGTTATAATTTTACATAATAACCTGGAAGTGATGATACTAGTAATAACCATTTTAAAGATTTATTAACGTTCAGTTGCTCAGTTGTGCCTGACTCTATGCGACCCCATGGACTGCAGCACACCAGGCCTCCCTGTTCATCATCTGACATTTAATATACATGAGCCTTGTCATATACTCTTTTACATACATTTTATAACAATTCGAGGAAGTCGGGTATTTTAAATCCCATTTTACAGAAGAGGTAACTGAGGCACAGAGGGAGAGTAAGCTGCTCAACATTCCCCGGGTAGCAAATGGCAAAGGAGGTTAAATCAAGCTTTCTGTGACTCGCATGTTCTTTGCATCATCCTTATAATGTATGTGGCATTCCACAGATGTTGGAACATTACTACAGAGTTCATTCCATTTGTATTATGCTAAACTTCCTGACATCTAACAAAGCAGGTAAGTGAGAAACTCTAATATGACTTATACTTGAGCCCCACCCTTTGGTCTTTCCAGAGATGTATTTCTTGTGTGGTTCAAATGAAAGGGAATACCTTTCAGATTACGAATTCCATAATGCAAATTGACTGATGTGCAGATTTTTCATGGAATACTTGAAAATAAACTATAGCTGCCTTCTCATTCCTTGAGAGGATCCTTTCTTTGACTCTGAAACCTTTGCCAATGGTGCAGTAACAATAATAGAGAAAGAGGTGAACTGAAATGAATTAATGAAGCTTTATTAAAGCTAATATATACATAATTAGTTTTAAAGGGTAAAGAAAACTTTAATTCAAGAGACATGAGCAAATCAATATAATGTGTGTTATCTAACCCAGACAATATTATGGCAGTAAAATTGCTGTAGCATTAAAGAGAAAAATAGCATCTTGGAGGCTGCCTGATGAGTCACTGAACAGAAGTCCAACTGGCTCTAACCTTTAGATGGTAATATTTTTTCTAAGATATGACTAACAAGCTGACACAACTTATTCCACACCAAAGATGGGATCCAAAGAATAACCTGACTCTAAAAATAACTTCTAATATCCAGGAGAAATCACTGTGATTCTGTTTGTGTGCTAACTTCAGACAGAGTTGTTCAGTGGTGGATAGATTTCTCAAATATTTCTCTCAAATTTATTTTCTTTTTGTTTTCCTGGAACAGTGTGAACTGCCCATGAAGTATGGTCAGCACTATCCTAGGTGCCAACGTTTCCAAGAGGCATCTTGGCACCGCATCTCAAGTACCTCTCAGGCTAGCTGAGAATGGAAACCTGTGAGCAGACAGTTATGATATAATGACAAGTGTTCGGTTGGACCACAGTTGCTCAGGGCTTCATGGATGTACAACAAAAGGAAACGTGGACAAAGTGATGGTAAGAGAGAACTTCTCTTGAGAGATTTCAAAAAGAAAATTCTTAAAGAGATGGGAGTATCAGACCACCTTACCTGCCTCCTGAGAAATCTGTATGCAGGTCAAGAAGCAACAGTTAGAACCAGACATAGAAAGGAGCTCCATGGAAAGGACATGGTTCCAAATTGGGGAAGCAGTACAGCAAGGCTGTATATTGTCACCCTGTTTATTTAACTTATATGCAGAATACATCATGAAAAATGTAAGGCTGGATGAAGCACAAGCTGGAATCAAGATTGCCAGGAGAAATATCAATAACCTCAGATATGCAGATGACACCACCCTTATGGCAGAAAGTGAAGAAGAACTAAAGAGCCTCTTGATGAAAGTGAAAGAGAAAAGTGGAAAAGTTGGCTTAAAACTCAACATTCAGAAAACGAAGACCATGGCATCTGGTCCCATCACTCCACGGCAAATAGATGGGGAAACAATGGAAACAGTGACAGACTTTATTTTCTTAGGCTCCAAAATCACTGCGGATGGTGACTGCAGCCATGAAATTAAAAGATGCTTGCTCCTTGGAAGAAAAGCTATGACCAACCTAGACAGCATATTAAAAAGCAGAGCATCACTTTGCCAACAAAGGTCCCTATAGTCAGAGCAATGATTTTTCCAGTGGTCATGTATGAATGTGAGAGTTGGACCATAAGAAAGCTGAGCACAGACGAACTGATGCTTTTGAACTGTGATGCTGGAGAAGACTCTTGACAGGCCCTTGGACTGCAAAGAGATCAAACCGTCAATCTTAAAGGAAATCAATCCTGAATATGCATTGGAAGGACTGATGCTGAAGCTGAAACTCCAATATTTTGGCCACCTGATGAGAAGCACTGACTCATTGAAGACCCTGATGTTGAGAAAGATTGAGGGCAGGAGGAGAAAGGGGCGAGAGAGGATGAGATGGTTGGATGGCATCACTGACTCCATGGACATGAGTTTCAGCTAGCTCCAGGAGATGGTGATGGACAGGGAAGCCTGGCATGCTGCAGCACATGGGGCTGCAAAGAGTCAGACACAACTGAGCAAATGAAATGAACATAACTGGATTATGTACACTGCTTTCCTTTTAATGACCTTGCTTTGATATAACCAGTTCTGTATCAAAAACTATGGAGACAGTATAAATGAACCAGAGACATCTAGTTTCAGCCTTGATTTTTCTCTGTGTTACTCCTTCTTCTTTGCAGTCTGACAACCTAGATTTTTTTGTTTACTTTTCTTTTTTAAAATAAATTTATTTATTTTAATTGGAGGCTAATTACTTTACAATATTGCATTGGTTTCTGTCCCCACCTTGGTGTGTTAACTGGGGCAAGTCACATCATCTCTCTTGGTATCAGATCCTTCAACTGTAACACGAGGAGGAATAATCCAAATCACCACTGAGAATGACTTTTAAATTTAGAATTCTATGAAATTATATGAGATTAGCAAAATAGGTAGTGATGCTTCCTAAGGCCCACTTGACTTCACATTCCAGTGAGATGACCTAAATGACCAGGACTCCCTGGGCTACTCATCCTCTAGGAGGCCAGCTTCCTTACTTAGGGCAGCAAGTGAGCAAAAGCAGAAAAGGCTGCAAGGCCTCCGAAGGCCTAGGCCTGGAATTTTCACAGGGACCCTCTGGCTGCATTCTGTTGTCCCAGGGTTAGCTGAGACTCAGTGTGCAAAGTGGCCACCCAGGATGAGAATTCAGAGAGGCAGGATTCAGGGCACATCAGTTCACTTCAGTTCAATTCCTCAGTCATGTCCAACTCTTTACGACCCTATGAACCACAGCATGCCAGGCCTCCTTGTCCATCACCAACACCTGGAGTTCACCCAGACCCTTGTCCATCGAGTCAGTGATGCCATCCAACCATTTCATCCTCTGTTTACCCTTTCTCCTCCTGCCCTCAATTTTTCCCAGTATCAGGGTCTTTTCTGATGAGTCAGCTCTTCACATCAGGTGGCCAAAATGTTAGAGTTTCAGCTGCAACATCAGAAACCACAGCATGCCAGGCCTCCTTGTCCATCACCAACACCTGGAGTTCACCCAGACCCTTGTCCATCGAGTCAGTGATGCCATCCAACCATTTCATCCTCTGTTTACCCTTTCTCCTCCTGCCCTCAATTTTTCCCAGTATCAGGGTCTTTTCTGATGAGTCAGCTCTTCACATCAGGTGGCCAAAATGTTAGAGTTTCAGCTGCAACATCAGACCTTCCAATGAATATTCAGGACTAATTTCCTTTAGGATGGACTGATTGGATCTCCTTGTAGTCCAAGGGACTCTCAAGAGTCTTCTCCAACATCACAACTCAAGAGCATCAATTCTTCAGTGCTCAGCTTTGTTTATAGTCCAACTCTCACATCCATACATGACCACTGGGCTAGACTAGACCGTGCCTTGACTAGATGGACCTTTGTTGGCAAAGTAATGTCTCTGCTTTTTAATATACTATCTAGTTTGGTCATAGCTTTCCTTCCAAGGAGTAAGCATGTTTTAATTTCATGGCTGCAGTCACCATCTGCAGTGATTTTGGAGCCCAGAAAAATAAAGTCAGCCACTATTTACACCATTTCCCCATCTATTTGCCATGAAGTGATGGGACCAGATGCCATGATCTTCGTTTTCTGAATGTTGAGCTTTAAGGCAACTTTTTCGCTCTCCTCTTTCACCTTCATGGCACATCACTTGCTGGCAATGACCCACAGCCCTGTCCAAGCAACACCTCAGTAGCAGTGGTCCCCACAGGCGGTGTCCTCACCTGAGAATGGGGAGGGAGACCAGGGATCTCTCCTCCGTGGGGGCAGGGAGAAGGGTCTTTTGGTGCTAGCCCAGTCTCTTTCCGAGTTGTGTGCACTCTCCACTTAATGACCACCAACAAAAGTCCAAACATCAGGCTTTATGAGCTCTGTGTAAGATCTATGAAGATCCTTTTTGGATCCATGAAGAGTGGACCTTTGAAACGATGAAACAGTATGTATTTTAAGAGGCCTCCTGGCAACCATGCTTGAAGAGCTTGTAAGCGTGTAAGGGGCACCCTGACCTCTGCCACTGTACCGATGACTTCCTGCCGTTACTGAGACAGCTGCATCCCCAGGCCTCCCCAGTCAGCGGGAGAGTGCAAGGTCATTTTCTTATTGGCTAGAGTGAGCTGCACAGCATGTTGGTATGACCCAAAAGTCAGCTGAATTTTCTCTGGGCTGAATGAGAATGCTTGACAGCCCGCACTGAGGCTAGCCCCAGACAAGGGTCACACTGTTTGAAAGGGTGAGTTGAACAACAACAAAAGCCACATGCTCATCACTTTTGCAGAAGCTGGAAAGCTAGTTGAACTAGATAACAAAGCACTGGATAACAGAATCAAGGGGAAAGAAACATTCTGACTTCAGAGAAGTGCTGCAAATCTTTGAAAAGATTGAAATAAAGAGGTGTAAATGAAAGATCCTTGTTTTAACTCAGAGCAGTGGAGTACAGACACACACACAAGCATACACGTGTCTATCCACTCACACCTGCTTCCATCCTCTCACACCTGCATTCTTGAAGAGGTGGGATGGAGGAGGCCTGACTCAGCAGCATCACATGGAGAGAATCTAAGTATATGTTTCTAGTAAGGTCAATTTGTATCAAAAGTAGGCAGAGTTATGTGACCTTAAGCTATTATGATATTAATGGGTACATCAATTCTAGATTCAGGGAGAGGATTAGTTCCCTCTAGTCTATACAGCTCAGTTTGCTCCAGGAAAAAGCAGGCCAATTTCTAGCTTTGTAATTTAAAAGTGTTAGAGAAAAACTTACATTTTTAGGAGAAGTTCACCATGATAAAAGAACTTGAACTTACAAGAGATGAGGAAATACAAGGAGGAATTAAAGACATTTGACCTAGAGAAATTCGCAGCAAGGACTTAAGGATGGTCTTCAGCTCTAAAAGGTTGCCACGTGGAAGAGGGACTTGATCTGCCCTCAGTAGTCCCCAAATGAGTGAAAGGTTGAGGAACTGTGGCATTTAAAGAGTGAAAGAAAAAAAAATCTAATACCTAAAATAGATTGTATAGGATTTTCTGTCATTGCACGGGCTGGATAATCACTCATCTGGATCCACAGAGGGGATTCAAACCTTCGATGGGTAATTGGTTCAAAATGAAATTCCAAGTCTCAACTCTGAGGTCTTGGGATTCCCAGGAACTTGACCAAGGTCACAGAGCAAGGGAGTGGTTGTCTAGCACCAAAGCCTGCCTCCCTGTCGGCTTCTTTGCCTCAGATTCAGTTTTCTCATCTCCTTAGTGGTAACTCAGGCAGCGATGCAAAAAGCAGCCCAGGGGCCACATCTTACGCAGCCTTTTGTTTGGCCAGCATCATGTGGTAAAAGACTTGAAACCAACACCTGCTACCAACTCCAGCAGTAGCCACCGTGCTCTGTTGCCTTTCCTGGGCATGCGGCCACAGCACACATCTGTGTCTCCTATTTGGCTCCCGTGGCCTTGCTGCTTGCAGACCTCGGAGCTGGGGGCAGGCCAGAACAGAAAGAAGTGGTCCTGGACCAGAGCACGTGAAGAGGGCTTTGTCAGCCAGAGATGGAGCCCTTGATTTGCAGGGACAGTCAGCTCCCCCAGCTTTTATAACTCCCACTATGATGGAAACTGTGGACAGGAAAGAAAGTGCTATGCCTTTTCACAAGTGTCACTCCCGTTTAATCTTCATAACAACCATATCTGTTCCCTGGGGCTGCAGAGTACAAAGCACCCCAGACTGGGTGACAACATAAATGTATTGTCTCACTGTTCTGGAGGCTAGAAGTCCAAAATCAAGGTGCTCCCTCTGCAGATGGGAGGGATCTGTCCCAGGCCTCCTCCCCAGCTTCTGGTACCCTCAAATGTTCCTTGGCTGCTTGATGGGCATCTCTGCATCTCTCCACCCTGTCTTCCTTCTGTGTAGTCTGTCTCTGTGTCTAAGTTTCCCCCCTTTATTAGTATAAGGACACTAATCCTATTGAATTAAGACCTAATGACCTATCTTAACTTGGTTAAATCTGTAAAGATTCTATTTCCAAATAAGGTTGTGCTCTGAAGTCTGGGGTCAGACCAAAGCCTTTGGGGAGAAACAATTCAGTCCATAATGGTCTGCCCTCAAATCCTCAGCCCCTCATTCATGTCCTTCCTATGTGCAAATTACATTCACTCTATCTAAACATTCCCATGGACATCAAGCAGGGGTTTAATAACAGGTCAGAAGGCTAATTCCATGGCAAATAGAATTAAAATGCTATGTTGCTGGCTCCAAGTGCTGTCCTCTTTCTACCACCCTATGCTCCTGCCAGGAGCTGCACCTCCCATGTGCCAGGTGCTGTGCCAACTGCCTCCTGCCCTTTCCTCACTCCTAGTGGGCTGCATGTCCAGCAAGATCCAAGACTGGACGCCAAGGGACACGCGGGGCTCAGCCCACCTGGGTCTGTCCCAGAGCCTGGGCGTGGGCAGGCTGGGAAGGTGGGAGGAGGGGCAGTTGGAAATCAAGTCCTGGGGAAGTGCTGTGGTTGGAAGTGGGTGAATGCGGCCCACTTAGGCCACTGTCTGGGAGGAGGGAGGTGTCATAGTGCGTTGCCTGAGCTGCTGTGGAAAACACGATGAACGTGCTGCCCTGTTCTGCTGCTGCAGGGTCGTATGTGGTTATGAAGATGCAGGGGAACTGGATGTTAGCCAGGCCCAGGGACACCCAGCAACAAATCGATGCCAGCCACTTACACAGCTCTTGGTCATCCACTTCCTGGAAAGATGGAGATCCAGGCAAAGAGTGGGTCTCGAGCTATGATCTTTGCACGTGGAGCTTTCTCTGGGAATTGGGAAGGACTGATGGAGAACACTGGGGAAGAAGGAAGACCCTGAACAGATGAGAGAGAATGAGGCTTCTGAGGTCATTAGACCTGTCCTGAACTGAACTCCCACTCATAATTTCAGGGTGTTTGACAAATTGATCAAACTTCAGAGCTGGATTTTCCCAAGGGCCTGTTGTGAAGATTAAATGCACCATGTGTGTGAAGCAGGTGACCCTCTTCATGTTGCTGGGCATAATAAATACTGTTTTCACCTCCGTTTTTCTCCTCAAAGCTGAGCTGTGTTGGCCGTCCTGGCGAATGCCAAGGGAGACCTGGGGAGGGGACTGGCCCCTCCTGCCTCTCTCTGGGGGTCAGCTCACCCTGGAAGGGTGAACGTCTTCATCATGCTAACAGTGCATTTTCTCCCTCACAGAGGAGCTGAAGGAGAAGCTGACAGAGTACGTGGACAAGGTGAATGGCCAGAAGCCAGGCTTCATCAAGGTGGTGCGGCACAGCAAGCAGGAAGGCCTCATCCGCTCCAGGGTCAGCGGCTGGAGGGCCGCCACTGCCCCTGTAGTGGCGCTCTTTGATGCCCACGTGGAGTTCAATGTGGGCTGGTAAGTGCCCATCAGGAGCTGAGGATGATGAGTCCCAGTGTGGTCCAGGGTGCAAAGCCCACTGAGATCTCAGTCATGAAGGGGGAAAGGAGTCAGCATCTGAGCGTGCAGGCAACCAGCACACTGGGCTGGCCCTTCAGAGTGAGAGAGGGTCAGGGATCAATAAGTCTCAAGGGTTGGTGGCATAAGGGCCGACGTGGTCCTCTTGGAGTAAATGCCTGAGGCAGAGGGAGAGTTCCAACCCAACTAAGGACCAGGCTGCAACCCCCTGAAAGGGGAGCTGGACAGACATGAATTGAAGCCCAGTCCACAGACAGGGCCAAGACCAAGAGAGCAAAGGGAGCTAAGCACCCTGGGCTCCCCCCAGATTCCAGATCAGAGGCAGCAGAACATCTCAGATTCATTCCACTGGTAAAACTAGGTCTTAGAGCACGTTTCTTTCTCTGGCCAGGGCTGCTCAGGTGCTCGGTGGGCAAGGCCTCAGTGGCTTCAGCCAAGCAGAGACAAGGCACCTGGCGCTGACATCCCTGCAGGCCGCAGGGCATGCCGTGTGGTCCACTGGGGGTGGCTCTGCAGAGAGCCTGGGGGTGGGACCCCTGGGTGCTGGCAATGGCCGAGTGTACCGCCCTCTTAGCCACTATGCCTGGTAGCACTGGGGTCTGCTATCCCTCTGGAACTCTGAGCACCACCCTCTGCCTCCCCAGAGTAGAGTGAGGCGGGTCCTTTGGCAGGAGGGAACAGCAGGCACGCACACAGCATACTTTGACATAACAGGTCTGAATTAAGGCTGCAACACAGTCATTTTTTATAGCTGAAGTCCCTGCTTGCCATTTGTGACTGTCTAAAAAGCATTTTCATTGGATTTATGGCCAGGAGAAGAGAGGGACACTTACTATTTCAAGCAGATTTGAATAAACAATTATGCAACAAATGCATTATTAATGAGAAGCTTATCATTCCTGTCTGCAAACATTTTGCTCGCCTGGTACCCACAGGGGCTCTGGGCTCTGTGGAAGCATGACCCCCCTCGCCTCTCCTTGGGCGGTGGGGATGGGTAGGGTGGGGGTGGCATGCCTGGAAGGACTGAAGAAACACCACATAATGGGTGGAGACAGGTTTGTTCTCACCTCCATGTGTCTGCCGTCCTCATCTGCTTTTTCCTCCTGGGTGACACACTAAATTTTAGCAAAATCAAAGCCCAAGTTGAAAGCTTTCCATGGAACCTCAGAACTGTTTCTTTCTTCTTTCTTGAGTCTTGAT
Source organism: Madoqua kirkii (assembly GCA_006408675.1). NCBI lineage: Eukaryota > Metazoa > Chordata > Mammalia > Artiodactyla > Bovidae > Madoqua > Madoqua kirkii. The sequence goes on from SJYC01080078.1 coordinate 39,765, forward strand.
TTCTTTTTTTTTTTTCTAATGGAATAAAGGAAACCAAACAGACATCAGATCTAAGGTACTAAGAATCTGTCCGCTCAGCCTGGTTCACGCTGAATGAGGAGTCCAACCCCGTGTAACCTAGCAGTATGGGGGTGGGAGGCAGAGCAGCTCTCCCCTGGAGAAGAAAGCCAGGAGTCCCTTCCTCCTTCTGCGGGGGAAGGAGCTATTGAAGGTGCCAATCTCCCTCCCCCTCCTCCCTGCCTAGGGCTGAACCCGTACTCACCCGCATTAAGGAGAACCGGAAACGGATCATCTCCCCATCCTTTGACAACATCAAATACGACAACTTTGAGATAGAAGAGTACCCGCTGGCGGCCCAGGGCTTTGACTGGGAGCTGTGGTGCCGCTACCTCAACCCCCCCAAGGCCTGGTGGAAGCTGGAGAACTCCACGGCCCCGATCAGGTAATGTATTCTTACCTGGGGAGTCTCCCTGTGTTGACTTCCAGACAGGGGCTCCCCACCCAGCCCAACCCTCATTCACCAAACTCCAGCCCCATTATGGGGCAAGATGGGGTGGTGGAGAGAAATTACAGATGACCTTCAGTCACAGTTTATAGCCTCCGTGTTCTCTTTTTTAAAGAAAATTATTTATTTTTAATTGGAGTATAAGTGCTTTACAATATTGTAATTGGTTTCTGCCATATATCAACATGAATCACCCGTAGGTATACATACTGATGATCCCTTTAAAAAACCTGTGGCATCCAGAACCCATTCAAAGGCTCAAAGTTACTCATTTCAACACATCGCTGTGGGACACCTGCTGGGTGCCAACTACTGTGCTGTGTGCTGGGGATCTATAGTGATCGCCACTTGATTCCTGCCCTCAAAAGCCTAGAATATAGGGGAGACAGACAAAATAATTGGAATAACAAATTATTCCCCATGCTGATGGGAAGTGTGGGGGTGGGGATCCTTTATAAAGAGTGTGATATCCACACTTGTTATTGCAAGGTTGGAGCAAGGACACTCCTGTGAATTCAGAGGAGCAGAGTGAATTCATGGACACAGAGGAGGTTCGGAGGGTCTGGAGGAAGGAGAACAGGGAGGCGGCAGCCCCAGGCGGTGAGGCTGGTGCACTCCATGGCACTGCTATGGCTGGCTGATGTTTGAGCTTACCCTGCAGCACTCAGCCAAAAGCGGCTCCAAACTGCCACGCTGAGATCCCAAACTCTGTCTTTGCTGCTGCCTTTAGAGACACTCAAGTGACTCCCCTCTGTGGCCTTTTTCTTATGGGTCAGGACTCCTGACAAAGCCAGCCATACCAGCTTTTATTTCTACCTGGTTAATCATTGACCAGGTGCCTGTATGCTCCCTGCAAAGCCGTGCCTGTTAAATACACAGGTGGCATCAGAAGATGGCCTAGGGGACAGTTCCTGGAATGAAAGAGGAGATTAGAAACTGGTGTTGCTTTGTATTACGTGAGGGAGAAAGATTATGAAAACTATAATTGAAAATGGGTGATTATTATCTGGGATTGCATTTTTCCTTGCCAGAAGAAAAAAAGCCACATTCATATTTAAAACAAGATGGAAGAGAATGCCACCTGTCTTTCCTGCGTTGTCTCTGTCACCTGTCTGTTAGGCCTGTTCCACATTCTGTGTTATTATTAATAAACGTTTGCTGAGAGGTCACTGTGTGCAAGGACCTCTTACACATGTGATCTCATCTGCTCTTTGTCATAACCTGGGGACAGCTCACTGTGTCATTCCCCTTTTACAAGATAAGGAAAGAGAGACTGACAAAGAGGGATGGCCCTGCCAAAGGTTCCAGCCAGTGAAGACAGGATCCAAACCCAGATCAGCCAGAGTCCATGCCTGTCATCCTCCCAGGCACGCACTGTTGAGCTCAGGACTGGTGTGGCTGAATTCTACCCCCGGTCTGTTGACTGCTATTGGTGGGAAGTAGACCATCACACATCAAGAATTCTTGCCAAAGCCTGCACTGGTACTAGCTGCCTCTGCTCCCTTCATCTCTAAATCTATCAGCCTGGACTTAATTATTAAACCTGCATTCTAGCTTCTTGACAACGAGTATCATCTGAACCTCAACATTTCATCACCTAATCTATATCAAAAACTTAACTGAAGCAAGAAGGAAGAGGGAGGGATAAACTGAGAGATTGGGACTGACATATACCCACTCCTATATATAAAATAGATAATTATAAGAACCTGTGTATAGCACAGGGAGGGCTTCCCAGGTGGCGCTAGTGGTAAAGAACCCACTTGACAATTCAGGACACCTAAGAAATGCTGGTTCAGTCCCTGGGTGGGGAAGATCCCTTGGAGGAGGGCCTGGCAATCATCTCCAGTATTCTTGCCTGGAGAGTACCGTGGACAAAGGAGCCTGGCAGGCTACAGTCTATGGGGTCACAGAAAATCGAAGACTGAAGTGACTGAGCTTGCGCGCACACATAGCACAGGGAGCTCCATTCAGTACTCCGTAATGACCTGTATGGTAATAGAATCTAAAAAAGAGTGGATATATAAGTATATATAACTGACTGACTTTGCCGTATAAGGAAACTAATGCAGCATTGTGTATCAACTATACTTCAATACAAAAATTAACTAAAAATTTTTAACTTAAGAAATTATATTAATGGAAGACTTTGGAAGAACATTCTTGGTTTTATACTCCATAAGAAGATGAAGATGCCTCACAGCAAGCTGTGGGTTATACACATGTATCTTGCCCACCTTGGCTCCTATTTCCTCGGAGCTATACTTTACTGCTTTGCCCACACATGATGTAAGCTGTAAATAGACCCCAGAGAGATCTTCTATTGAACTTTAAAGGGATGGCGTTGAGACTGGTGTTCACTACGTCCCAAAGTGACCTCTTTAAGAGGACTGACATGAGAAATTTCTTTCAAACTGAAAGCTTTCTATTCCTGGGAAATCAGTATAACATTTCCACATGGAAACTCTGAATCTTGTTTCTAAGACCTGTGTTTGTTTCTCTTTGGCCACCAGGAAGTTTAGGGTCAACTTTGCAGGTCTACTCTAAGAACCATGAAGGAAGACTCATGCATTCTAACTGACCCCTAATTTGGGGTGAAATTTTAGCTTTCAGACATTTATCTCTTATTTTATAATGTATTTTACTTATGAACTATTTCTAACCCTTTGGGGAGTAAGGCAAGATATAAATCGATAACACTTTCAGGCTGAGTGGGTCCACTTAATACCCTAGCCAGTTAATAAGTAATGGACTGAGGATGCCTGTGCTCTTCCAAGAGAAACTATTTTAGATTCTGTTCTTGCTTTGACTTGGCCTGGCCATGAGGGGAAGGCTCCCTCCTTTGTATCCTGGAATGCCCTGCCCTGCTCAGCACTTCAGTAACATCAAGGAAAATGCTGATGTTAACTCTGCAGGGTCGATGTTTTAAAATCGCTGTGCACTTAGAGAGGGGATTTTCTGGGCTTCTTCAGTGTACAAGTACATCTTTTAAAAATCATCTTTTGAGTTCCAGTTATGTCCCAGAGGTTTTCAAGTGCTTTATATTGTTTAATTTAATCCTTGTGAGGTTATAGTTGATTCTATTTGATAGATATGGAATCAGAGGCTCAGGGAGGCTAGGGAACTTCTTTCAGAGATGCACAGCCAGATGGGTGTGCATTCCCCTAGCCGTCACCTCTAAAGGCAGGTCAAGCACCCCCCATCAGAACTCAGCCTGAAGGAGCAATGGACTGGGTTGCATTGACTGCCCTGGATGCCTTCATGTGGAAACTGAGTCCTTTCAGAATAAAAGGCTTCAGTTTGAGAAGGAGATGACAGAGGATGAAATGGTTGGATGGCATCACCGACTCAATGGACATAAGTTTGAGTAAACTCCAGGAGTTGGTGATGGACATGGAGGCCTGGCACGCTGCAGTCCATGGGATCTCGAAGAGTTGGACACGACTGAGCAAATGAACTGACTGAATTTGAAAGCAGGAAAGGCAGGGACCCCAAAGCACCAGTCTCTACCCAGGCAGTCTCCTGCATCAGCCTTCTCCAAAGAAATGGCCTGCAAAATAGCTGTTTCTCCACCTTGATGAGTTTCCAGTTTCAAAGATGAGTCCGTTTGCATTTGAGTGACAGTTTTCTCGTCACTGAGTAGTCTTCATTTCTCCTTTTCTTTCTCTTCCCCTCCAGTTCCGCAGCCACCAGCTGATAAGATGCTGCACAGGGGCTAGAAGCAGCAGCAGTGTGCAGTGGAACAATTCAATGTTATTTGTGTAAGATGATGCTCTCAGCAGAGAAGCAGCCCACTCGATCTCTTGCTGACTCACCTGATGTAAATCTCCTCGTGACAGCCTGTGCTGGGTGTCTGCACACAGCCATGAGCCCAGCGATCACGCTGTCTGTGCTGGGTGTCTGCACACAGCCATGAGCCCAGCGATCACGCTTACTAGGGAAAGCCTTTCAGCTCCTGGCCCCACCAGCTATTGGTGCGTTGCTTCAGCCTAAGACCCCTGCTGAATTCCAACCCAGACCAGCCACCTACACCCTACCTATTGGATATCTCTCCCTGGTGACCCAGAGGCACCTTAAGATCAGTTTTCCCAGCATGGAATCCCTCTTCCTTCTAAAACCAGCTTCTTCTCTATCCGCCTATCAATAGCCCTCACCCCATCATCACCCAAGCAGAAGGCCAGCTGGCATCCAGAGTCCTCCCTCTCACCTTCAGAGTTCATCTGCCTCAAATTTCTGCTGATTTTACTTCAATACATGTCTTTAAACAATCCCTATCTCCATTCCTGGTACTCCAGGCCAGGTCTTCATCATTGCTTACCTGGATATAACAATAAGCTTCCCAACCGAATTCCTTGATTTCTACCCAGTCTCCGCCAATCGATCACCCCATGGCTGGAGAGTATTCTCTTTACAGACACAGATCTGCTTTTTACCACTGTCTGCTTAAAATTCTTCATTGACATTCCTTTATCCACAGATAAAATCCAAATGATTTACTATGCTATCCAAAGCCCCAGCTCATCTCTCTAAAGGGACAAAGGTGAAGAATGGGAAAGTTGTTGTGGGTACACAGGTAGCAACAGAGACCAAGTTTGTAGTTCAAAATGCAGAGGTCAGGACAGCCAGAGACACAGGCATGCCGCCGAGACTGGCAAACTGAGCATTGCTTCTCTGGTTGACACACAGGCACACACCACCAAACATGATGCCTGGGCACAGGACAGGAGCTGTCTGCCTCTGTCCTGATGGAAAAGGCTCCCTGGAGTGGTTGGTGAGGGGGTACCTGGGGGGCCACTCAGAGAACGAGGCTCACACCAGTTTTGGCAGCAAAGGAAGGCCAGACCCTCCTGGCAGGAAGGCAGCACTGCGCTTCCTGCTCTGTTGACCCCTGTGAGACTGCCCTCTGCTAACTGCCCTCCATCTCTCCATGCCCTGCAGGAGCCCTGCCCTCATCGGCTGCTTCATTGTGGACCGGCAGTACTTCCAGGAGATTGGCCTGCTGGACGAAGGCATGGAGGTCTACGGAGGCGAAAATGTCGAGCTCGGGATCAGGGTGAGCAGAGTTTCTCACCAGGAAGGCTTTGCTCAGCTCCTCAGTGGGTGAATGAGTCCAGGGGGGTGCAGAAATTTGGCTCAGAGTTGACGGTGGTGGACTGATACTGAACGTCCAGTCCCTAACCTTGGTCCATGCATATGTGATCAGGGCTCCTAGGGATGGGATAGAGACACAGATTGGGACCTATAGAATTTTCAAAAAGAAAAGAACAGCAGAAACTGTTTTGCCTGGGGTGGGAACATGAGAGAGTTGAGCTCCCAAATCAAGGAAATAAACCTCTGTGTTGAAACCAAATGCAGGTTTCACAGGGAGTGAGCAAAAGGGAGCTCCAGGAACAGGGAGATGAACAAGAGAGACCCTCAGAGTCGCTTCTCTTCACTGTCACCACCCCCCCACCCCGGGGTTTCTCTGTTTTTCTCCATCTCCTCCACAGTGGCCCACAGAACCTTCCTAAAGACTTTATCAAGAGAGTGCCACAGAGGAATAAACTCATGGAGTATAAACAGCAAAGCACAGCCAGGCTCACGTCATGCAGGTTCCTGACCCCCCATGTGGTGATCAGACCCTCAGGCACGTACATGCCTCACGTCACTCTCCAGAGATATCCACCATCCTGCCCCAAAGTACAGGGCCCTTTGCAGCTATCAGTGTGTGGTGTGAGTCCACACTAGGCACCACTTATTATCCCATCATATGGGAACATCTCTAAGGCACTGACCCCTTTTGCTGGGCCTATGAAAAGGTAGCTCCAAAAGGAAGCCTTCCTCATGACTGAGAGACACATTTGACCCCTTGGCAGTTGACAAAAGTGTGATCATGGATGCAAGGAAGGACCTCGCCCTGTAAAGGGAAGACCACCTCTCTGTCAGGTTGTGGTTCTCGCCTCATGAAAAAAGCGACATGTAAGCTGGGCTTGTCCCCACTGTGGCCCCCACTGTCCTCTCCACGGGCATCTTTAAGCAGCCTGGCACACATGCGCTACAGGCGTGCCAGTCCCTGGACACCCCTCACTCCTGCTGTGTTCATGGCAGTCATCCGAGCTGTTCCCCCTCACTGCCAACCCTCCATGCAGGCCACCTAGCGTCTGCCTGGTTTCCACCAGTGACCCCCCTCTTGCCCCTTTGACCTCAATGTCTGCATCTGGCCATCTCTTGTTCCCACTCTCCAGTTTCCACTCAAGGACTCCAGCTTAGATAACCCTCCTTAGCCATCCCCACTACCCACTGAGCAGTCAACTGATGCTGGCCAGCCCCTGCCCTTTCCTGACCGGAGATTGGGCATCTCTAATGAGCATCTCACAATTACAATGGCCTGGCAGGCTGCTTGGGCCTGGCTTGTCACCCAGGCTTAATGCTAGGGCTTTTAAGTTCTGGAGGCTAGAGCAGCTTGTCTGAAGCTGAGCTTAGAGAACACTTCCAGACACCTGTATTCACTGAAACCCAAAGAAATTGCTTTGGAGGCAGTCAAGATACATGGGTTCATTGGGGGAGTTAATGTATTCATAGAGGACAGAGCCTGCATAATCGCCCTCATTCCTCTGCTTTCCCTACACCAGTCATTTATTCACCATTTGCGTCCTCACCATCTCATTTCCGCACACTCCTGGATAAATGCTTGCCCCCAAACATAATATTATTCACTAGAAGCTGCTGCCGGGAATCGGCTGAGCGGGCAGAACCGCCTCTAGTCACTTAGGCTTTCTGGGTAAAAATGTCCGGAAATGGAGAAAGGATTAGATTTGTGAACTCTGCCCCCAACATACATGTGAGTCAATCACAGAGTGGGAGATTTCTGGCTTTTCCTTGCCTAGATTATTAATATAAAGCTGTTCTGGAGTGTGGGCCTGGTTGAGGCTTTCAATACTTGTTTAAAATTTGGGGGTTTTGTGCGGGGGTGTAAATTACAATACAAAATGTTGTCTGGCTTTTTTTTTTTTTCCTGTCTGTTCCCTCCTGTTGACAGAGGTGATGTGCCATGGAGTTGAAGGAAAGATGGTTTTTAAAGCAGGTACCGAGCAATTGTTGGCTGGCAGAGCTGAGGACAGAGCTAGTTAATTTGAATTAACTTGGGTTCAATCCTTGGTCATAGAACTAGGATCTCACATGCTGTGTGGTTAAAAAAAAAAAAGAAGTTGGGACATTGCTTTCCTCCTCTCACTTATTCAGAAGCAACTTATTCAAAGTCCTTACCCATCCAGCACACAGAAACAGAGTTGTTTGCACAAATATTCAAAGCCTGCTCTGGCACTTTACTTATATCATCCATCTACAAAGCACCCTAAAAAGTAGCTGTTATCATAATACCCCCTTTTTCAGATGAGGAAGTTGTGAAATGAAGAGCTTACATAATATGTTCTCAAAGTCATATGACTTATAAGAGGCAGAGAAAAGATTCACCCTTGGGTCTTTATGATTCAAAAGCCTAGCTAGATATACCACAGTGATCTAGGAATAAATGTTCTTTGTGCATTCCCCAAAGAGTATTACAGTGTCCATGCAGTAATTTTCTTCTACTTTACACAATCTTGTCTACAGAGTCCTCATTTACAAACTTATTCTTACTTTGCACTCAATTCTAATAAGCCTTGTTTTCCCCAGTTTCTAAGTCTGCAACTCAGTGGGGAAAAAATGAAGGGAACTGCTGTAGGCAAGAGGAATGAAAAGAGTGAGAAATAAGAGCTGATATTGAATAGAAGATAGAAAGGTTATACCGATTATAGCTATAAAATAATAGAATATATAAGAAAGAATTCAGGAGCTGGCAAGGAATTAAAGAGTGGCTGGGAACTATTATGGGTTGAATTGAATCTCCTTTAAAACATGTTGAAATTCTAACCCTCTGTACCTGTGAATATGATCATATTTGGAAATAGGACCTTCATAGATGTAATCAGGTTAAGATGAGGTCATACGGGGCAGGGTGGGCCTTAATCCAATATGACTGGTGCCCTCATAAAAGAAGGAGACTTTGGACCCAGACACAGAGGGAAGATGACCATGTGAAGATGGAGACAGAGATTGGAGTTATGATGCCACAAGCCACTGAATGCTGCGGCTACCAGAAGCTGGATGAGGAAAGGAAAGATCCTTCCCTAGAGCTTTAGGGAGGGCACTGCCTACCAAAACTTGATTTCAGACTTCTAGCCTTCAGAACTGTGAGAGAGTACATTTCAGTAGTTTTAGATAATTCAGTTGGCCATGCTTTGTTACAACAACCCAAGGAAATCAATACAAACACCAAAACCTAAGTGAAAGTAGGAACCAGAGAAAGCCTGAGTCCATTGTATCTGAAGAACCTGGTAGCCTGAAGCTTATGATATCCCAGTTTCATGGAATATACAGAGGACAGGACACAAAGACTAAGGCTTAAGCTGGAGGGGGGCATGGCAACCTGCTCCAGTATTCTTTCCTGGGAAATCCCCATGGACAGAGGTACCTGGCAGGCTACAGTCCATGGGGCCGCAAAGAGTCAGACACAACTGAACGACAAAGCACAAAGCGCAAGGCTTAACCAACATTAAGAGGCTAATAAAATAACCCCTACCCCTTACCTCCCATAAAGCAGGGGCTGCAAAGGCCAATTATCTGAGTATAAAGATAGGCCAGAACTACTCCCACCCACATTTTCATTATTAGAGTGAAGATTGCCTGTCTCAATCTTGGGCCAGGAAGAAAAGAAAAATTCTCCTCTATGAGCCCCTCCCTTGCGCCTATCATCTAAAATCAAAATACTTCAGGTCCAGAGAATCTCAAGAGGAAAATTTAGCTTAAAGTTGTTGGAAGTTTTTAGGCATCTGCAAAAGTGTATACAAATCCTTTCTGAGAAAGACCCAGGCCAAAAAGTTTCTCCTAGCTAGAGTTCCAAGGAATGTGATTTCAAGTTGTTTTCTTTCTTTCTTTTTTTTTTTTAAGTCATAAAGCAGACAATGGGAAAGAACCAAGAGCAAATACCAGCAAAACCATTGGACAGCTAAATTTGATCTACAAAGTCTTCCAGTGCTGACTCTATCAGATATAGGATATAAGTTCTATATTTAATAACTTTTAAAAGAGATTTAAATATGAGTATGAAGCAGGAGACTATAAAAAGACCAGTCATATTCGGATAAAAATAGAATTTCAAACATGACTAACATAAAAATGGAAATTAAAAGCTTAGTGGATGGATTAAACAGCTAGATGGATATTAAAGGAAAAACTAAGTAAACTGGAAAATAGTGCTGAAGACAAAGAAAAAAATATGAAAGAAAGAGGTTGAGAGACTTGTAGAAATGAGGAGGGTCTAATATCTTAGAATTCCAAATGGTGATGATAGAAAGAGGATTAAGCAGAAGCAATATTTGAATAGAAATGACTGAAAATGTTCCCGTACTGCTGAAAGAAACCAATCCTGTCCAAAGTAAAATACAAAAATATTCACATTTAGACATATCATGGAACCATAGAAAAGCAAAGACAATGAGAAGACCTTACGGCAGTCAGAAAAGATAGACCACCTAAAATTTTATGATAATTAGAATAGCAACAGACTTTACAGTGGCTATAGTGGAATCCAGAAGACTATGAAATAACATCTTCTATATTGCTGAGAGAAAAAACAACTTTTACATGTACATTCGATTTTTTAAAAATCCTTCATAAACTAGGGTAAAAGGAAGCTATTTTTGACTCAGAATTGAGTTTGCTACTGACAGATCCTAACTAAAAAGTTTTTAAAGGATATACTTCAGATACAAGGAAAATGAGCTCAGCAGGAATTCTGAAATAAAAGAATAATAATTAGCTCATATATGAGTAAGTATAAATATATGAGTAAATGTAAAGAAATATTCATGGTAAATAATGCTTTAGCGATGTGTTATGTGTTATAGAGTTATTAACATTTCAGTAATGTATTGTGGGGTTTTTAAAACAAAATTACAGTGCATGATAAAAATTGCAAATAAGTTGAGAGGGAGTGATTATAAATAAAGTGCTTAAAATGTCTATAATGTTTGTGAAGATGGAAAAGATCCTAGTTG
>SJYC01080079.1:0-26039 GCA_006408675.1 Madoqua kirkii
CCAAAAGGAACCACCAGAGGGTTTTACCAAGGACTCTGCATTCAAGGAACTCTCTCAAACATCAATATGGTATTCTGGGTCCATGAATAATTCAGCTTTGTAATACCTTTACCTGATACAAAGTGAGCCAGGAGGAAATCCTGAATGATAAACAAAAGAAAACAAGTTACCTAAGAAACCCTAAATCTAAAATGTCAATGCGGGTGCCAACCGTCCCAGAAGCTATTGACTGTGCTTTTAAATCTTTGCAAAAGATATTGATGAAAAACTATTTAAATGAGGTTATAATTTTACATAATAACCTGGAAGTGATGATACTAGTAATAACCATTTTAAAGATTTATTAACGTTCAGTTGCTCAGTTGTGCCTGACTCTATGCGACCCCATGGACTGCAGCACACCAGGCCTCCCTGTTCATCATCTGACATTTAATATACATGAGCCTTGTCATATACTCTTTTACATACATTTTATAACAATTCGAGGAAGTCGGGTATTTTAAATCCCATTTTACAGAAGAGGTAACTGAGGCACAGAGGGAGAGTAAGCTGCTCAACATTCCCCGGGTAGCAAATGGCAAAGGAGGTTAAATCAAGCTTTCTGTGACTCGCATGTTCTTTGCATCATCCTTATAATGTATGTGGCATTCCACAGATGTTGGAACATTACTACAGAGTTCATTCCATTTGTATTATGCTAAACTTCCTGACATCTAACAAAGCAGGTAAGTGAGAAACTCTAATATGACTTATACTTGAGCCCCACCCTTTGGTCTTTCCAGAGATGTATTTCTTGTGTGGTTCAAATGAAAGGGAATACCTTTCAGATTACGAATTCCATAATGCAAATTGACTGATGTGCAGATTTTTCATGGAATACTTGAAAATAAACTATAGCTGCCTTCTCATTCCTTGAGAGGATCCTTTCTTTGACTCTGAAACCTTTGCCAATGGTGCAGTAACAATAATAGAGAAAGAGGTGAACTGAAATGAATTAATGAAGCTTTATTAAAGCTAATATATACATAATTAGTTTTAAAGGGTAAAGAAAACCTTAATTCAAAGACATGAGCAAATCAATATAATGTGTGTTATCTAACCCAGACAATATTATGGCAGTAAAATTGCTGTAGCATTAAAGAGAAAAATAGCATCTTGGAGGCTGCCTGATGAGTCACTGAACAGAAGTCCAACTGGCTCTAACCTTTAGATGGTAATATTTTTTCTAAGATATGACTAACAAGCTGACACAACTTATTCCACACCAAAGATGGGATCCAAAGAATAACCTGACTCTAAAAATAACTTCTAATATCCAGGAGAAATCACTGTGATTCTGTTTGTGCGCTAACTTCAGACAGAGTTGTTCAGTGGTGGATAGATTTCTCAAATATTTCTCTCAAATTTATTTTCTTTTTGTTTTCCTGGAACAGTGTGAACTGCCCATGAAGTATGGTCAGCACTATCCTAGGTGCCAACGTTTCCAAGAGGCATCTTGGCACTGCATCTCAAGTACCTCTCAGGCTAGCTGAGAATGGAAACCTGTGAGCAGACAGTTATGATATAATGACAAGTGTTCGGTTGGACCACAGTTGCTCAGGGCTTCATGGATGTACAACAAAAGGAAACGTGGACAAAGTGATGGTAAGAGAGAACTTCTCTTGAGAGATTTCAAAAAGAAAATTCTTAAAGAGATGGGAGTATCAGACCACCTTACCTGCCTCCTGAGAAATCTGTATGCAGGTCAAGAAGCAACAGTTAGAACCAGACATAGAAAGGAGCTCCATGGAAAGGACATGGTTCCAAATTGGGGAAGCAGTACAGCAAGGCTGTATATTGTCACCCTGTTTATTTAACTTATATGCAGAATACATCATGAAAAATGTAAGGCTGGATGAAGCACAAGCTGGAATCAAGATTGCCAGGAGAAATATCAATAACCTCAGATATGCAGATGACACCACCCTTATGGCAGAAAGTGAAGAAGAACTAAAGAGCCTCTTGATGAAAGTGAAAGAGAAAAGTGGAAAAGTTGGCTTAAAACTCAACATTCAGAAAACGAAGACCATGGCATCTGGTCCCATCACTCCATGGCAAATAGATGGGGAAACAATGGAAACAGTGACAGACTTTATTTTCTTAGGCTCCAAAATCACTGCGGATGGTGACTGCAGCCATGAAATTAAAAGATGCTTGCTCCTTGGAAGAAAAGCTATGACCAACCTAGACAGCATATTAAAAAGCAGAGCATCACTTTGCCAACAAAGGTCCCTATAGTCAGAGCAATGATTTTTCCAGTGGTCATGTATGAATGTGAGAGTTGGACCATAAGAAAGCTGAGCACAGACGAACTGATGCTTTTGAACTGTGATGCTGGAGAAGACTCTTGACAGGCCCTTGGACTGCAAAGAGATCAAACCGTCAATCTTAAAGGAAATCAATCCTGAATATGCATTGGAAGGACTGATGCTGAAGCTGAAACTCCAATATTTTGGCCACCTGATGAGAAGCACTGACTCATTGAAGACCCTGATGTTGAGAAAGATTGAGGGCAGGAGGAGAAAGGGGCGAGAGAGGATGAGATGGTTGGATGGCATCACTGACTCCATGGACATGAGTTTCAGCTAGCTCCAGGAGATGGTGATGGACAGGGAAGCCTGGCATGCTGCAGCACATGGGGCTGCAAAGAGTCAGACACAACTGAGCAAATGAAATGAACATAACTGGATTATGTACACTGCTTTCCTTTTAATGACCTTGCTTTGATATAACCAGTTCTGTATCAAAAACTATGGAGACAGTATAAATGAACCAGAGACATCTAGTTTCAGCCTTGATTTTTCTCTGTGTTACTCCTTCTTCTTTGCAGTCTGACAACCTAGATTTTTTTGTTTACTTTTCTTTTTTAAAATAAATTTATTTATTTTAATTGGAGGCTAATTACTTTACAATATTGCATTGGTTTCTGTCCCCACCTTGGTGTGTTAACTGGGGCAAGTCACATCATCTCTCTTGGTATCAGATCCTTCAACTGTAACACGAGGAGGAATAATCCAAATCACCACTGAGAATGACTTTTAAATTTAGAATTCTATGAAATTATATGAGATTAGCAAAATGTTCAGTTCAGTTCAGTCACTCAGTCGTGTCCGACTCTTTGTGACCCCATGAATCACAGCACATCAGGCCTCCCTGTCCATCACCAACTCCCAGAGTTCACTTAAACCCATGTAAATCGAGGCGGTGATGCCATCCAGCCATCTCATCCTCGGTCGTCCCCTTCTCCTCCTGGCCCCAATCCCTCCCAGCATCAGGGTCTTTTCCAGTGAGTCAACTCTTCGCATGAGGTGGCCAAAGTATTGGAGTTTCAGCTTCAACATCAGTCCTTCCAATGAACACTCAGGACTGATCTCCTTTAGGATGGACTGGTTGGACTCCTTGCAGTCCAAGGGACTCTCAAGAGTCTTCTCCAATACCACAGTTCAAAAGCATCAATTCTTTGGCACTCAGCTTTCTTCACAGTCCAACTTTCACATCCACACATGACCACTGGAAAAACCATAGCCTTGACTAGATGTACCTTTGCTGGCAAAGTAATATCTCTGCTTTTCAATATGTTATCTAGGTTGGTCATAACTTTCCTTTCAACGAGTAAGTGTCTTTTAATTTCAAGGCTGCAATCACTAATCCTAGGTAATTTCTCCCATGGATTAAAAAAAATAACCTCTGATAGTCCTCTCAAGGAAAGAACAGGGGACCTAAAAGACTTGGGGAGAGCTAACCCAGCATTGATTTTAAAACGTATATAAATTTTTTTATATTTTAACATATTTGAAACAGATATGTCCTATAATGGCAGCACTTCAAAATCATAATTAACAGAATTTTCTCCTTCTTTGCAGTTCATGAAATAATAGTGTGCCATAACCTTAACCCTTTAACTCCCAAAACTAGTTCTAGAAGATTTGCTGGCAGTGGCCAGCAGTGGCCACAGGACTGGAAAAGGTCAATCCTCATCCCAATTTCCAAGAAGGGTAGTACCAAAGAATTGCCACCCATCAGACAACTGCACTCATCTCCCATGCTACTAAGCTCATGCTTAAAACCTTGCAAGCTAGACTTCAACATATGTGAACCAAGAACTTCCAGATGTCAAAGCTGGATTTAGAAAAGGAAGAGGAACTAGAGATCAAAAGGCCAACACTTGCTGGATTATAGAGAAAGCAAGGGAATTTCAGAAAAACATGTATCTCTGTTTCTTTGACTATGTTAAAGCCTTTAACTATGTGGATCATGACCAACTGTGGGATGCTCTTAGAGATATGGGAATATCAGACCATCTTACCTGTCTCTTAAGAAACCTGTACACGGGTCAGGAAACAACAGTTAGAACCCTATATGGAACAACTGATTGGTTCAAGATCGAGAAAGGAGTACAACAGGGCTGACTGCTGTCACCCTGTCTGTTTAGTCTATAGGCTGAGCACATCACGAAAAATGTTGGGCTGGATGAGTTACAAGCTGGAATCAAGACAGGCAGGAGAAACATCAACAACCTTAGATACCACTCTAATGGCAGAAAGCTAAGAGGAACTAAGGAGCCTCTTGAGAGGGTGAAGGAGAGTGAAAGAGCCTGCGTAAGACTAAATATTAGAAAAAAACTAAACTAAACTAAGATCATGGCATCCGGCCCATTAGTTCATGGCAATAGAAGGGGAAAAGGTGGAAGCAATGGCAGATTTTTCTTTTCTTGGACTCCAAGATCACTGTGGACAGTGACTGAAGCCATGAAATCAGAAGATGATTGCTTCTTGGCAGGAAAGCAAAGACAAACTCGGACAGCGTGTTGAAAGCAAAGACATTACTCTGCTGACAAAGATCCAAATAGTCAAGAATATGGTCTTCCCAGTGGTCACGTACGGTTATGAGAGCTGAACGATTAAGAAGGCAGAGGGCCAAAGAATTGACGTCTTCTAATTGTGGTGCTGAAGAAGACTCCTGAAAGTCCCTTGGACAGCAAGGAAATTAAATCAATCAATCTTAAGGGAGATCACCCCTGAATATTCACTGGAAGGACTGATGCTAAAGCTGAAGCTCCAGTATTTTGATCATTTGATGTGAACTGATGATTCATTGGAAAAGTCCCTAATGTGGGGAAACATCGAGGGCAGAAGAAGAGGGTGTCAGAGGATGAGATGGCTGGATGGCATCACCAATTCAATGGACATGAACTTGGGCAAACTCTGGGAGATGGTGAGGGACAGGGAGGCCTGATGTGCTACAGTCCATGAGGTTGCAAAGAGTCAGACGTGACTAGGCAACTGAACAACAACATAACCTTAACTCTTTAACTCTCAAATCCAGTTAAGATGAGAGTGTATGAAAAGCAGATCTTTCAAACCTCTAATGTAACACTGTTGTGATGAATCAGGAACAGAGGTGGACTGGGGACAAAACTTTCCAAATGGTTGTCAGTTGTCATCTTAGAAAATTCTCCTGAACTGGAGGAGAGTTCCTACACATCCTCTACTTTACATCATTCTTAAATAACGCCGACTCTAAATAAGGCTCAAGGTTCTGTTGGTTGATGCTTCTATTGTATTATTATTAGATATTGTTGTTATAGTTATCATCATGATTATTATTAATCTAGGCCAATGTTTTTCAAACTATGGACTTCAGCCTATGTATGGGTTTTATAGTCAATAAACTGGGTTGTCACAGCATTTTAGTAAATAAAGCAGCATAGACTAACACAGAAAGTCTCAGAGTGCATCCCATATGGTGAGTGGATCACTTCCTGGGACTCTTCTCAGATGTGTTTACTTAAATACACAACGCATACACTCACATACGTAAGGACTCGTTCATGGTTTGAAATGTGTTTCTATTGTGGGTTGTGGTCAAAAAAGACCTAAAAATCCTCTTCCAGAACCCACCTTAGAAGTGCCCATGGCTACGGAAAATAGCTGGGAGCATGAGCAACCAAGCAGAGAGATGTGGAATTTGAGGAGTGTCTTGGGCCTTCATTAGCAACCTGTCCATACTCACGCCAATCACACACTTGGCAAAATAAAATGGTATTTCTCAAGGGCTTGAACTAGCCACTCATAAATAAATCTTTGATGAATCGATTCTCTTTGCATCTCTATTACCAGCCTTGTTCTAGAGCTTTTCTCCTTGATGGTGCCGAAGTTTATTTAATGGTACATTTGGAGGCACTCAAGAACCAAAAATTCCAACTGACCTCTGACAGCTGGTGACAGTATCTATTTCTCTTATAAGAAAACTCCTAGGAAAGTTTCACCTTGAAATTTTGATCTTATGTTTACTGTCTTTTAGGCAGTACACTCACTTAAGGAAGGGATTAGTAGAGGAAGTGGATATTGTTATATACTTTTTCTTCCAAACTACTCAGAACAATAAATAGCCAGCACCCCCTTGCAGACATATGGTTCATTTGGTGTTTCCTGCATTGCCTGGAGTTTCCGCTTTCACTTCCAGTTTAAGCATCCTTCCTGGACGTCACAGCAGGGGGTTCCTGCTGTGGAGGAAATGAAACCAGCAGCTGAAATAATGAAAGTGGGACCATCTTGGTTTTTCCACTACCACTTCTACGGGCAGTTGAGTCAAGATCTTAACTGAAGGACATCCTTAGCTTAGCTTTTCAGATGGATCAAACTTCTAATGCTGACTCTCTCTGAGATTCCATCCAGGTGTAAAATCCTTTGATTCTCTGAGATCTGGTCATGTGACCATTTCATTTTACAAATGAAAAGACAGAGGTCCAGTCTGGCTAGTGAGAAGCCCAAGGTCAGATAGCCTGTTCCCAGAAGGTCAAATGCTAAAATATCCCTCAACAGATTAGATATGTTGCTTTGACTTATTGAGTTTAGGCTGTTTCTCAAGGATACCTTAAATCTCTGGGAAAGGTGTAATATCCAATTTCAGTATTTTAAACCTATAACTGAGTTTTCAAATGAAAGTTTCTCCTCTTATTTTATGGAAATTCATGCTAGACAGTTAAAACTAACACAGTTCTGATAAATATGACTTAGTCATATAATCTGATTTTCAATTCCTTGCTATTTTTTTTTCATGTACTTCCAAAGCAGAGAAATAAAAGCTGCGTTTTCTTTCTCAAGATATCTGTGAGAAAGATCAATACCAACCAAATTTCTGTGCAGAATATTTAGTCTATAATAGCAATTTTCTTGGTTCAGTTGAATGCTGTGAAGTAACATTATCTTGTATTACCAATGCATATAAAAAAATAAACCTGTTTAAATATAAGGATTGAGTCACTGCTACTTTAAAGAAGTTAAGGATTTTATTTATAAAGTTGGAGAATATGAGAGAGTCAGAAAAATGCTGGCCTTTTAAAAAAAATCATTATTTTGAATGAGAAAGAGAAGACAGCTTAAAATGAGCAAGATGGGAAACAGAGAAAGAACTTTTTGACATCTGAGTGACCAATCAATCTCAGATGTCTTTGATTGGTGTATTTTCAGAGTTTGCTGTCAACACAATTTCCATCCAAATGACTTCTATTTTTTAGTTTTTATTTGTAAAATATGTTGCTAGAAAAGTGAATTTATTATTTTGAGTAGTATGGTCAAAACTAACTGACAAAATAAAATATTAAGAAAAAAGACTGCAACAATATGTTAAAAGAACAATTATGCTCAAAATACCAAAATAGGTAAATTCATAACATAAGTGGAAAAAACAAGTATACCAGGATGTACTAAATATACGCATTAAAGTGTATCCATTTGATATATTATGCAGTAATTGAACTCAATGGAGATTATGAAGTAAGGCAAAAAACAATATGATATATTAAGCAGATAGGCTACAAATACGTATACAAAATGACTAGAATTACATAACTTCTGTCTTAGTACTCCTATGTAAGAGAAAAACCAGCAGTTAAGTGGTGTTTCCTGCAAAATATGAATATTAATCATATCAACATCATTAAAGATAATAATATTGCTAATATTTTTGAGATACTTGTTATTCCTTTTCTTTATTTTTGAACTTTAAAAAGTAGTTTGAAATTTTGAAAAGTAATCATGAATTCTAGTTTTGAGAGTAATAAACATGTTTTGTTTGGGAGTATAGGGAGCTGGAATCTGCCCTCCCTTTTTCCACAAAAATTATTTTCACTGTCAAGTTTGTGTTTGAGAAAGATTTAACAACAACTAAGATTTCCTCGATTGATGTTCAAAGTACTTCATTTTTCCTGAATTCACCTGGCAGCCTCTGTTAACAAGATCATAAAGGAGAAGACACAATAAAACAAGAATAACCATGAGCATCCAAATGGTGTCACCAAGGTCACACACCAAAACCAACAGACCAACAAATCTGCCAAGCTGAAGTTCAGGGGCTTTGCTGCTGTCCCGATCCAGACCTGTCTCCTGATAGTGTATTCATAATTTTTGTACACATGGCTCTTTGACTTTCAGAGATCACAAGTTTAAAGGCGGAGGAGGTGGAGCAGCTGCTGATAGCAGACAACAAGGAAAGCAACAGAAAGCCTTAAAAAGAAAATTCAGCAGAAAATCTTTAAACTTCCATTCATCTAGAGACTGAGCAGAGTGGCAAACAAATTTACATTCTTTTAAGAGACCCATATCATCACTATATAGTTGGTGAAAAACTAATTTTAACAATAATAAACACTGAGTAATAAAGGGCAAAAATGTAATCAGAATATACTCTTTAAGAAAGAGACAAATGAATTGTGTTGTTTAATATTATTTCCACATAAAGTAAATACAATAAAAAATATTCTGGTGCTTCAAGAGACAAATTGTCAACTGTATTGAATGACTCATCTCCAGATGTTTCAGGAAAAAATTTATTTTTATTGTAATCTTTTAAACTTTGGCTCACTTTTCTCATCACTTGAGAACACTTCCTTCTCGGTTAGTGTCAGCCTAGTATTAAGACTATTATGTTACTATTTTCCCTTACAGGCAAAAGGTAACAGCATACAAAGATAAGAACGTGACTAAATTGTCCCATCCTTGCTTTCTATGGATATTAATTCAGTGTCCATTGTAAGCTAATAAATATCTTACACCAGCAAATTGGTAAATTATTCTTGGGGCCTTGACACAACTAACTGCTTGCAAAGAGCAGATCATGGTGAATCTTACTCTGGTTGCAAGAGCTCAGCCTTAAAAGATGCTATATTTAAAATGGATATCACCAAGGACCTACCGTATAACACAGGGAACTCTGCACAACGTTATGCGGCAGTCTGGAGGGGAGGGGAGTTTAGGCGAGAATGGATACATGTATATGTATGACTGAGTCCCTTCCCTGTCCACCTGAAACAATGTCACAACACTGTTAATCGGGTGGTATACGCCAATAAAAAAATAAAAGTTTAAAATGTAAAAAAACAAAACAACAAAAAAAGACGAAATCTAAAATCGGGGGACCTAGGATCCAGGAGATGGTAAGGACAACAACAAAATGCTGACCTAGAACCTCCAAATTCTTTATCATCATGGAACGAATAAATACTCCTTAAAAGGAGTAAGAAGCATACCTTCAGATCAGAATCCAAGTGGGTGTAATTTGTTTGATGGCTACTTTGATCATATGCTGCCCCTGCTCTTTTTGTTCCTAATTTAGGTACTCAAATTTTTGTATTGTTAAAGTTTCACTTTTGCTAATGTCCATCCCATCTTTCCCCTTTTCTCTCAAAATTTCCATTTCCCTAATATCCTAATCTGGAGATTGTTCTGCTTACTTCCCCGCCTTGCACAGCCCTGGCCGCAGCCCAAGGCTGGTGGGTGGAACGCTGTTTGTCATGGACTGTCTGGGTCAGAAGTGACTGGGCTGACGCTCAGCTGGAGAGACAGAATCCGGCTCCAGCTGCAAGGCCAGCAGATACAGGGTTCCCCTCCCTTTCTCCTCCTCCAGGAATAAGGGATCACAGAAGTTTCTTTCAGTTTTTGCCTTTTGCCACAGCACCCCAACCCCCAACCCCATCACAGCTCAGCGTTGTCTTTCCTATGCCATCAGCCTTACAGATGAAGCATAGAAAGTTGAGGGGAACCTCATTTGTGCCTGGAAACTTTCTACTTTGAATTTACACCTTTAAAAAGAGTCTCATCTAAATTAACATTCTAGCTTCCCTTCCTGTCAAGTGTCACGTCCACTCAATGTCTCACTTTCCACGGAATTTCTATTTAGTGGTTTTTCATTCTCTTTTCTCCTGGGAGCCGAAGTCATCTGTTTCCTCGTTACTTGCGGTCAAGGATATTTCTTTCTGATTGATGACTTTTTGTTTTCAGCTCAGCTTCCCCGTGTTTGGGTTTCTATTTTTCTTTCCCGTGTACTCTTATCTCTCAGCGCTTGCTCTCTGACCTTGTACTAATTTTCCCTCCTCTCCTGGTTTCTTTCCATGCTGTTTTTCACTGTTTTTTTTTTTTTCCTGATTCACTTTCCCTGTCTTGTTCCCCTCCAACTGTCATCCATTCCTTCTCTCAACTTAATCCTTTCCCTTATTCTTTTAGGCAACTTCCTTATCTTGTCTGTCCTGACGTCCTGTTTGTGCTCTTCCCTTCTTCCCATAAATTGAATCTAGCAAGAAGAAAGGACATTTATTGTCTGTGAAATTGTGCCATTCCACTTTAACAAAAATAAGCACTGCCAGTACAATTGCTTAACATTAATGAAAAAGAAATATTTGCAGAAAGATAAGACGCAGGACAAAAAGTATTTACTTGCTATGGTTGAAGTTAAAATTTGAAACTGTGAACTCAGAAGGAGACATTTCTTTTAATAGATAAGCCAGAGTTGGCCAACTCAGTGTTAATATCCCTAGGCCTAGGGTCTATTATCAGTTCTGTCCTATTGCCTATTTTTGTCTAATATTGAGTAATGTATCACTTCTTTGCATGAGTTTTGTTTTCTAAAAAATTGTTAAATTTCTTAATAGTAAGCATCCAATGTAAAAAAAATAAATAAATAAATAACACAAAAGAAAATACCAGGAAAGTTATTCTCTTGTCTACTAAAACTCCAGGTCATTTTCCCAGATGCAACTACAGTTTAGAATATACAAGAAATCTCCATTCATGAATAAAAATACATGTATTTGTATATGAATATATACATAACTATAACCTTAAACATCTTTATTCCCTCATTTTAATATAAATGGAAGCATACTATACATACATAATGCAACTCACTTCAATCACTTAACAATATACAATGGAGTGAATTCCAACAAGCACCTACAAATCTGTTTCATTCTTTTCCACTGTTACAAAGAATTCCATTTTAGTAATATACCATAACTCAGCAGTTCTCAAACTTTATGGTCTCTGGAACTTTTACACTCTTAAAAATCACTGAGGTGTTCGAGGATTTCTTCTTATATTGATATATAATTTTTATTATATTTAGATTTCTATGTATTATGAATTAATGCTGAGAAAAAAATCCAAAAATATATTAATTAATTGATTTAAAATGACAATTGTAAGCCCACTGCATAATGCATAAATAACATAAACACAATAACTAAACACCACTAATTAGTGGTGACTAGTATCACCACTAATCTCCCTAGAAAAGTCTTTAAATATGAAGAACTTGTCAAGGTCTTAGGGGCTTTGAGGTGAAGTCACTCAGTCATGTCCAACTCTTTGTGACCCCGTGGACTGTAACCAGCTAGGCTTCTCTGTCCATGGGATTCTCCAGGCAAGAATACTGGAGTGGATTGCCATTTCCTTCTCCACCTAGGGGCTTTAGAAAATTTTAATTTTCTCTGGAAATCCCATTGGTGGGGAAACTTGGTCTATTGTCTTCCTTGAATAAATTCACCTATTCTCAAGAAAGTATTTGCCAAATATCCAATTCCGAATAATGATAGCTTGCAATCAGTTTTCCAGTTGAAAATGTTCCCTTATGGTTCAGTGTGCAACTCAAACAACCGCATGAGTACTTCTCCTTGCGATGATAACCCCCATAATTGAGGACGTGCCAAAGCTTGTTTGCATGTTTCCCATTTTGTCACATAAAGTACTACGAAACAAGTACTCAAGGGTCAAGATTTAATAGAAATCGATCATTTGTACTGTTCCATCAAAGACATTCTTAAGTAAACCTGGTTTGTTTTTTTTTTTAATAAACATGCAAAGTGGTGAAGAGTACAATGCCTACTAGCATAGCTTGGTGCCCTACCTTGATTCATACTGAGGCACTAGCAGTTTTACTCACCATTGCTTTTGCATTATCAGTGCAAACATCAAAACAATGAAGAAGATCAATAATGCCTTACTATTATTTAGAAAACAGTTTTAATCTTACAATCAATCCCACGGGTCAATGGGTCACACTTTGAGAAGTGCTGTTATGATATATTTAACTGGTCCCACCTTGTTGGACATTTAGATTGTTTCTGAAAAATGAAAGTGTTTTAGGTCCTATGTAAATACCAACTTCTGTACAATTAATATCTTTAACCAATATTTGTTAATATTTCATTTGTCACATGATTTGAACCTTAAGAGCTTAAGGAGCTGCTGCTGCTGCTGCTGCTGCTAAGTCGCTTCAGTCGTGTCCAACTCTATGCGACCCCATAGACGGCAGCCCACCAGGCTCTGCTGTCCCTGGGATTCTCCAGGCAAGAACAATGGAATGGGTTGCCATTTCCTTCTCCAATGCATAAAAGTGAAAAACCCTTTATTTTCTGTCTCTCTTATCATTTGACAGAAAATACCTATTGATAGAAAGTATGAGATCCTGTTAAAATAAAAGATCAAACAGCTTCTGTTATTAAAATGGCACCCATGGGCATATGAAGACATCTGCATTCTGAGGTTCATGGGCCTAGAGGGTTTTATTCCATCTTTTCTATATAGAAGGAAAGAAATAGAAGAATTGGAATAGAATTGTGTTTGATCCTCCTTATTTTGGTTCCTTTGAAATGTTCAGCCACAGTAGGAAATGGGAACTGACTTAGAATATTCTTTATTTGGGAATAGTTGGATTAACACAGAAACAAATCATTTAATTATCCAGAATTATTTTGTGACGAGCCTACCATCTTCAGTGTGTTAGTCGTTCCATCAGTCTAAGGGAGGCTGTGGCTTGATGCTCACATGCCACCAGACTGGTTCAAGCAGAGGTTTAGAGGGAACACTGCTCCCAGTCAACACTCTCCAATGAGCAGGGACAAGGAGCAGCCTTAAAGCAACACTCCTTTGGCCTGGGGCCTTGGTGGGTCCGAGTGTGGAAATACCATTAACAATAACAGCTATGAATTTGTTTGTGTATTTTAATACAATGTCATCGCTGGTGCCATTTTTAAAAAAATGCTTCATTGATTTATTTTACTTAAAAATTTTTTTTTAATTTTTTAGATCTTTTTTGGCTGTGCCACGTGGCACGCAGGATCTTAGTTCCCTGAATCCAGGCCCCCTGCAGGGTGAGTGCAGGGTCTTGACCATTGCGTCGCCAGGGACATCTCCCTGGTGTTTTTCCTTAGTCCACTATCAATGTCTTACTTGGATTCACCATCAAGGATGCTAAAAAGGAGTCTTTTGTTAAATGCTGTATTGAAATTGGAAGAGCTATTGTATCCAATGTTGATGCCCTGGCCATCTGTAAAGGCGAGCCTTAATTTATTGTATGCCAGCTCCAACTGATATTTTGATGTTCAAAAGCTTCTCTGATTCACCCTGTTATTAGAGTCAGAATGTACATTTAAAATGTAGGAGTTCAGATTGATTCCTGTCAAACCGGGAGATGAGAACCTTCAGTGGCTCTTGAGATAATAGCATGATTTCCTCCCTAGAATTCCTCATTAGTGAGCAATGCATTTATACTGATGGCTTGTGGACAGCTTTCATTTCTGAGACATTCATATTTTACCTTGGCCTCACGATATGCAGGGCTTCCCTAGTGGCTGTCTATAAAAATCTGCCTGCACTCTGGGAGACCTGGGTTCAGTCCCTGGTTCAGGAAGATCCCCTGGAGAAGGAAATGCCAACCCACTCCAGCATTCTTGCCTGGAGAATCCCATGGGCAGAGGAGCCTGACAGCCTACAGTCCATGGGCTCGCCAGAGTCAGACATGGCTTAGCAACTAAATCACCACCTCTATCAGTAGGATATCTGAAAAATATTAAAAGAAGGGAAACTTTTGGCCAATGTCTAATGGTCTGAAATAGAATTTGAGAAAAATATAGAGATCTGAGGTTACAGTAGAACCATAGAAAGTGATTAAGAATCATCAGACAGGAATCTCTACTGATTTTGCAGGACTGTGGAACTTTCTTAATTTTGATGCAAAATAGCATCAGTGTTTCTTGCTCCATCCTTCTTCACTTTGGCAGTTACAACTCTGTACATGTAGGAGTGATACTTGGGTATTTCTGGCAGTGAATTTTGAATTTTCTCTCAGTTGGCTTTCAGAAATGTGTGGCACTGAAACTCATCTGGGTTGACAGTATTGTGCTGTATGATGTGAGCATGAAAGGAAGCTGAAAGGATAGAACAGCTGGGGAAGGATACCAGGGCTGAACATATTGCACGACACACTGAAATAGACAAGTCAGTCTGGAAGACACACTTACATGCTCCTCCTCTGGCCTGTCTTAGCTGAAAACTTACAAAACAAATACAGGTAAAATGGATCCTTTTGAGTCTGCTCTTATTCTCTGCTCAGTTTGACACAACTGTTAAACACTACAAGAAACCGGCATCACAGACCGGTCTTCCACAAGAGCCAGGGTCCAGAGGTGGTCCAGAAGGGAGGACTAGGGAGATGCTTTTTCCAGGGCCACCAGGCAAAAGTGTTATTAGCAGGAACTCCTCGAAAGTCACCAGGACTGGCTATTTCAGTGCCCCTGCCCAACCTCAGTTGATCACCAGGACTGAACGTGAAAGTCGATCAGTTGTGTCCGACTCTTTGCGATCCTATGGACTGTAGACTGCCAGCTTCCCTGTCCATGGAATTCTCCAGGGGTTGCCATTTCCTTCTCCAGGGGATCTTTCCAACCCAGAGACTGAACCTGGGTTGCCTGCATTGCAGGCAGATTCTTTACCATCTCAGCCACCAGGGAAGCTTAAGAAAACTAGAAAGAATCAGTGATTCTTCTTCAGATCCCAGCAACTGCTTAAGACATCTGGCATTTCTGTTCCCACTAATCTATACAGACACAGCTTGAAAAGGGGTCCTTCCTGCCTTTCGTAAGACAGCACTAGCTAACCTAAAAGGGCAGGGTGGGGTATCATCTAACGTGGTAGTTTGTGTTTTACTGTTATTATTATGCTCCATCTGATTTCCTACAGTTGTACTTTTCCTGACTGAGAGTGGGTCTTACTACCAGTGGCTTCATTTCAGCACTGATACATGTTAAAACAAAAAGAGTCAGAGGTTACCATTACAGTTTTAAAATAGTTGTTGGATATTCTGACGGTATCTGCACTCCACTGTCCTGCCCTGTCTGTTGGAGGAGAGGAGTATTCAGAAAAGTGGATATGTGTCTTTCTAATCCACAGAATACAGATTCATTAGATATCTAAACCTAAGTGACAAGAAGTGATAAAAGAGGTGGTCAGATTAGTAAGCAGCCTGGCTGTTCCTCCTTGGGGAATTAATCTGCCTTTTCTTCTGTTGAAAAGGATCACATTTCAGCAAAGCAGCCATACAGGCTTGGTCAATAAGCCTCTCCCCCGCCTCCTTACCTGGATACACTGATGGTTTGTGGTGGTTTTAGCAAATTAAATGCAACTGTAGAGGTTGCCTTAGAAAATTAGATGCAATTTGTAAAAACAAAACAAATACAAAGAAAGCAGACAGTTGCAAAGTAGTCAAGGAGCAAATAACACTGAAACTTACTTGCCAGTTTCCTCTCCTCTAAGCAGAAATCCCACTGATTGGTTACCACTGAACACTTCTGCAAAATTAACCTCCTACTTAACTCTCTCTCTCTCTCTCTCTCTTTTTTTTTTTTTTTTTTCCTAATGCTCAATGCAGGCCAACATCTGCTCACATATTAACTGTGGAATACTCCAGATCAAAGGTCCTCTAATTATTGGAGATTGCTTCAGAACTCGAATTTCACCAGCTCAACTTGTTAAGATAAAAAGATACCTTAGGTATAAGTACTGAATCAATCTGCTAGGTATTCAAAGACAGCAGTATAGAGGACAAGGCATATATTAAAAACACATTTATTTGTTTTCTATCCCTGGTGACTCACACGGTAAAGAATCTGCCTGCAATGCAGGAGACTTGGGTTGGATCCCTGGTTTGGGAAGATCTCCTGGAGAAAGGAATGAATGGTAACCCACTCAAGTATTCTTGCCTGGAGAATTCCACGGACAGAGGAGCCTAGCTGGCTATAGTTTATGGGGTTGCAAAGGGTTGGACAGGACTGAGCAACTGACACTTTCACACAGATAGAATGTAATAAAGCCATTTCTTTGTCTTGGACACATTAAAAGATTTCAAGTGAATGTAGGGGTGGTTCACCAAGCTCTACTTACTTTTCACCTAAAGATGTGAAAACATCTAACAAAATGGGGGGAACATTCAAACAAGAAAGAAAACTTACAATAGATTTTAGTATGAAGAACATAACACCCTGCCCATTCTGTGGGTTGTAACTCCAACTCTAACTGTGTGCAGGGGAACTATGTCTTTTTCATGTTTGTATCTGGGCCCTGGTACAATGCCTGCCTAGCACAGGGCAAATGCTCCATAAAAACTGAGCAATGTAAATAAATATTGTAGAGGTCTCATAGCATCCCCCACAAGTGTAAGCTCATTACTTAAGGAATGCATGAGGCAACCCTGACTGCTGCTGTTCTGCTGTTAAGCCATTTTTATATTCTTATTTTTTCAGTATCCACCTTGAAATAACAAGGGCAGTGATCTCACTAAGTTTCTGCAGAGGACAATATAAAAAGAGAAAAATAATTTAAATGACTAAGTTCTAGTACACAGAGTCATATCATTGGTCCTAGGAGAACCCCCACCATAATCTAGTACACTTTGTTGCTGTTTAGTCACAAAGTTGTGTTTGACTCTTTTGTGCCCCTATGGACTATAGCCAGGCTCCTTTACCCATGGGATTCTCCAAGCAGGAATGCTGGAGTGGGTTGCCATTTGCTCCTCCAGGGGATCTTCCCAACCCAGGGACCGAACCTGCATCTCTTGCAATAACAGGCAGGTTCTATACCACTGAGCCACCTGGGAAGTGGAGTCTCTAGCCTCTGCTTAAACTCTGACTAGCAGAGGACACAGTTCCTCACAAGGCAGTTGGGGGTTAACTCTGATTGGTATGAAGATCCTTCTCATTTCAAACTGAATTTTGCCTCCTGTAAATTCAGTGCTTTGATCCTTTATCAAAGACCTCTAACTCCAAAAGGATCATTGAAGCACTTGAAAACCATTATGGTATATTCCTCTTCCTCCCTCTCCTAAACTGAATATTAATTTCTTAAGACACGATTTACAGACTGCCTCCTTGCTTTGGCTGCTCCTGTCTGCTTGTGCCAATTTTCTAGTATTTCCAAATACTAAAACCTAAAATAATATTTTGCACACATTTTTCTATAATCATTATCTTGGGCATACTTAACTCACATTAAACTGGAAATTGACAGCTCAAGGTTGTTTTCATGTCAATTTCAATTATGCAACCTTGGCCTGTCTTTTATTTGTATGGTTCTTTTTTGCTAGTGTCTGAGTTTAGCACTTTTTATTTATACATTAATTTTTTTTCATTTTGTTTCATTCAATTTTTTAAACTATCATTACAAACTATGGAGAATTCTTTAATCTTGAGTCTATCATTTGACATATGTCATACTGGCTCATCCTCTTCTAAGAAAAACTGAAAAAACTGAGAGTGTTAGTCACTTAGTTGTATCTGACTTTCTGCGACCTGATGACTGACTGTAACCCACCAGGCTCCTCTGTCTATGGGATTCTCCAGGCAAGAATACTGGAGTGGCTTGCCATTCCCTTCTCCAGGGGATCTTTCCAACTCAGGGATTGAACCTGGGGATCCTGCATTACAGACAGATTCTTCACCATCTGAGCCACCAGGGAAACACTAAATGGTCCAGGGGTTTCTACCTGAGCTACATCTCAAGCTTCTCTGAGGCTCCATGCAGGAGGAATTAACACATTGTAAAGCACACAGTAAATGCTTTAGAGATGGGATTATCTCTAAAACATTTAGATCCCCAGAACTACTAAATCCCTCAGGACTTTTGTTTCCTTTAGGTTAAGCAGGAGCCAGTTTCAAACTGTGTGGGAACCTTTTCCTGCCAAGCTTGGTATTTTATTCCAGCTTGAAGTACTGTTTTTGAATGAAACCTTAAGAGACGTCTAATTTTTCTTTCCTTTTCTCCCTTAGAGTAGATCTGATTTTATGTCCCTCCCAGCCTGTACTTTGCTCTCACCTCAAAAGACTTTATTCTCTTCTTAAGAGATCACATTAATCCACCAAGAAAAAAACCACACTGGAGGAAAGGAAGCCCAAACCACCGGAACAGAGAAACAGACACATGTGTAGGGGGAGCTTTTACTTTACGTCTGGAAATTCCCCCAAGTCCTCCTTTGCTTTTCTGCTGTGGGTATTATTTTAACACAAAGCAGAGCTGACAATTTGGAGTGTGTAAGTAGAAGCCCTTAGCAAAATATACATCATAGAAAATGCTGGTTTAATGAAACCTGGGGGGTGTGTTTCTGTTTCAACTCAACTGGATATTATTTTAACAAACTTGCTCAAGTCCTAAAGATTTAGCACGTGGTTTACCGTTAGACCTCACATTCAGAGATCTGCTACCCACAGGCTTTGACTTGCATCCAGGGGTGTCAATCTCATTTGGTTCAGACAAGGCAGTACCGTGTGGGGCTGAGGTCATTCAGGAATAAGTCAGGACACTTGGAGCTTAGTCACTCCTTTGCTCTGCGACTTTGGTTAAGTCACTAATGACTGGGTCTGTTTCAACCTTTGTAGATAAAAGTGGGATTAAATTATTGAAGCGGTGTTGAATTACATTATCCTGAAACCTTTTTGCTTATCAAGATCATCATTCTTAAAAAAATTTCTTTTCAGTATTTTGAGGTCTATTAAGTTTGTAATTATAAAACATGTGTTCCCTGAAGAAAAAAACAAAATGAAGAAAAAGAACTCACTGTATTATTACTGCCTAGAGACAACTGCTGCTAACATTTAGGCTCATTTTCCTAACTCTACTTTCTAGCCATGCATATTACTACATAGCATTTAAATACTAGACACATTTGTGATGCTTCTCACCCAGGTGTAAAGTGAGCTGCTTTGTTGACCACCAGATTCAAGGGTGGTCCAGTTTCAGGCTGACTCAGGACCCATGAGTTGTGGTCTGGCTCAGAAAGACACACTGAGCCAATCAGTTTAAGAATTTAGAACTGGGAGGCTGAGAGATGAAGCCAGTGAGTAACAAAGCTGAAATGAGTACATGTGAGATAGAAGCTAACAAAAACATTTTGAACAATATGCAAGCTGAATTTATGAGAGAGCAAAGAACTATGTTTAAGGAGAGGAGGTTGACTTAGTAGAGACAAGAGATGGAGAAGGAACAAGGGAGCCGATAGAGAAAGAAACATTACACTCAGTGATTTTCCAGATTCATTTTCAAGAGATCCATCTGTCCTTGATTCCTAGGCTTTGATCCTTACAAGACTTCTGAAACATACTCAAAGCCCCTTTTATCTGAGCTGGGTCAATGTTACAGACAAACAAAAGACACCTGACTCAAACAATGAAAATTTAAATTGATGTTTTTTATTGACTATTTAAAATATTTCCCCAAGTTATTATAGATGCTTTACATTGTGTATGCTTTAAATATTACTCAGCCAGTTTTTAATGGGCTTCTCTGGTGGCTCAGGGGTAAAGAATCTTGCCAATTCCATCCTAGGGTCGGGAAGATCCCCTGGGGAAGGAAATGGCAATCCACTTCAGTATTCTTGCTGGGAAACCCATGAACAGAGGAGCCTGGTGAAATATAGTCCATGGGGTCACAAAGAGTTGGATGCGACTTAGCAGCTGAACAATAACAACATTTCAAAGTAAAAATGCATTGCAAAATAAGTCTAAATGACAACAAAGGTGATTACGTTAATGCTACTAAAATTATTCCCAAGGTGTTAAGAAATCTGAGACCTGTAGTTGCTCAAACGATTCAGAAGACCTACAATATTCTTTCACAAATCTTTTTATTACCTACCAAATGTGTCAACACACACACACACACACACACACACACACACACACACACAAAGCAGCCGAGTTGAATTTAGTGTGGAGAAATCTAGTCTGCCTTCAAAAAATCCCTTGAGTACTGTTTTCCTAACTGAACCCATTACAAATGTTTTTATAAGAGCGCAGTGGGTGTTTTTCCAGCTTCCCCATGCCACTGTAACTCATAATGAGGCAGGCACAGCCCCGCCCTAACTTGATCTTAGTCACAGGACAAGAACATCTGGGATAAAGGTCATTGTAAAGTCCAGATGAGCAGGTTAGACATGCAGAATCAACATATGCACCTAAGTCCTAAATCTATATTTTCTCATGGAAAGACTGAAAGAACATAAAGTGTCATATAGTCCTTTCCAAGGTGGCTCAGACAGTAAAGAATCTACCTGCAATGCGAGAGACCTGGATTCCATCCCTGGGTTGGGAAGATCCCCTGGAGGAGGGCATGGCAACCCACTCCAGTGTTCTTGCCTGAACAATCTCCATGGACAGAGGAGCCTGGAGGGCTACAGTCCATGGGGTCGCAAAGAGCTGGGCACGACTAAGCACACAGCACAACCTATCTCAGTAGTACAATTGGGCTTCCCTGGTAGCTCAGCTGCTAAAGAATTTGCCTGCCGTGTAGGAGACCCCAGTTTGATTCCTGGGTTGGGAAGCTCCCCTGGAGGAGAGCATGGCAACCTACTCCAGGATTCTTGCTGGGAGCATGGACAGAGGAGCCTGGCAGGCTATAGCCCATTGAGTCGGACACGACTGAGCAACTAAGCCCAGCATGAGAAAATGATATCAGCACACAGACTGGCACCAATCCTTGGCAAAACCTTGGACAGGATCTGAGGAATCCAGGCTCCATTCCCTGTTTCAAAATACAGTATCAAATGCTGCTCCTTGTGGGTTTGGAACTTGTTTGGGGAAAATAGTTTATCACATTCCCTCATACAAATTTTATCTCCAACATAACTTGAAATTTCTTCTGTAGCTCTGCTTCCCGATACAATAGGAAAATTACTCTTTCTAGCTGGGTTTTTCACAAACCCCTAAACTCACCAAAATTTTCTTATAAAATTACATCAATTCAATATTATCAAATATATATTAGAGAAAAAACCCACAGGTGTAATTAAAGCAGCAAAGGCAACTCTGAATATAAAGTAGCCTTTCTCTAAGCACTTTGTGTTATCTTTTTTCAGGAAATAGATGATATTCTGATGTAGCCAAACCACCTATGAAGTAAGAGACAATGTTTCAGTGTTTGTTTAATACCATGTAAAAATGATAATGGGTTCACTTAACTCAAAATTAGTTCAGAGCACGACTAAGCACACAGCACAACCTATCTCAGTAGTACAATTGGGCTTCCCTGGTAGCTCAGCTGCTAAAGAATTTGCCTGCCGTGTAGGAGACCCCAGTTTGATTCCTGGGTTGGGAAGCTCCCCTGGAGGAGAGCATGGCAACCTACTCCAGGATTCTTGCTGGGAGCATGGACAGAGGAGCCTGGCAGGCTATAGCCCATTGAGTCGGACACGACTGAGCAACTAAGCCCAGCATGAGAAAATGATATCAGCACACAGACTGGCACCAATCCTTGGCAAAACCTTGGACAGGATCTGAGGAATCCAGGCTCCATTCCCTGTTTCAAAATACAGTATCAAATGCTGCTCCTTGTGGGTTTGGAACTTGTTTGGGGAAAATAGTTTATCACATTCCCTCTACAAATTTTATCTCCAACATAACTTGAAATTTCTTCTGTAGCTCTGCTTCCCGATACAATAGGAAAATTACTCTTTCTAGCTGGGTTTTTCACAAACCCCTAAACTCACCAAAATTTTCTTATAAAATTACATCAATTCAATATTATCAAATATATATTAGAGAAAAAACCCACAGGTGTAATTAAAGCAGCAAAGGCAACTCTGAATATAAAGTAGCCTTTCTCTAAGCACTTTGTGTTATCTTTTTTCAGGAAATAGATGATATTCTGATGTAGCCAAACCACCTATGAAGTAAGAGACAATGTTTCAGTGTTTGTTTAATACCATGTAAAAATGATAATGGGTTCACTTAACTCAAAATTAGTTCAGAGAAAATGTGAGATGGAGTGTATAAAGGCATGTTATTAAATTTTAAGCAGTTAAAAAAGAAAATGCTTTCCTTTTGCTGGAAGGTCAAGCAAGCAAAAAGGTCTAGTGAACAGAACAGACTGGAATATCACAGACCTGGACTCAAATCCTGTCTATTAGAACCAGGGCAAGTTCTTATCCCTCTGTTTTGATTTCTTCAACTATAATATGGTAATACTGATGTACTATATATTTCATCAAAGTTAAATGCATTCTGTATTAATTATGCCTTCTATGTTAATGAGGTTAAGTGATCTTTGTAATGTGGTCTTTATTTTTTTTTTAATGTGGTCTTAAGGATATCCTGTCTTATTTCTGAATTCAACAGGAATGTCTCTGGTGTTTCATACTGAGCTCTGACCTTGATATTATTTTATATTATATTATGTAAAAATATTCCTGAAAGATCTTCCAATCAAAATATAAGAAATGGAATTGATTTTACCTCCTTCCTGATATTTTATTTTTAGTTATGCTGTTGCTGCTGCTGCTAAGTTGCTTCAATCATGTCCGACTCTGTGCGACCCCATAGACGTCAGCCCACCGGGCTCCCCTGTCCCTGGAATTGTCCAGGCAAGAACACTGGAGTGGGTTGCCATTTCCTTCTCCAATGCATGAAAGTGAAAAGTGAAAGCGAAGTTGCTCAGTCGTGTCCAATTCTTCGAGACCCCATGGACTGCAGCCTATCAGGCTCCTCTGTTTTTATATCACCTTTTTTTTTCTTCATATTCCCTAACTGGATGCTGTAAATACATAGAACAACTTTTGAATTTTGAGCATTCATTTTGAAACTGATCACCATACATAACATTAAAAAATTAATTCTAATGTTTCATTAGCTAATTCTCCTGCAGGAGAATTACATAAGGACAAATTATAATTTTTTTCTGATGGAACAGAAAAGATAGTGGAACAGAAAGATATTCTTTATTTTGAACATGATGAAGAAGTGTGATAAACATGTCAATTCTTTGCAAAGTAATTTATAGTTCTAAAGTACTTTTGATAAAGTTTCCAAAATAACTTTGAAAAAGTGATGAGGGAATACCAAAAGGCATTATAAATCTACAAAAATCAACATAGCATGCTACCAAAAAAGAAAAGTACAATGGTTCTAAAACTTATGAAGACTTGATGTCACAAAGTGAATGACACATACTAACAAGGAAGGAATTAGATCTCCAATGATGACATGAGAACAAACTGGATAATTTTTAAAATAATCAACACATAATTGTCTCATCTTACACATTAAAAAATCATTCATCACATAATCATTTAATACTGATGCCACAGAAAAACTGGAAGAAAACACACACACATGCATATATAAACATAACCACATAGAAACAGAGATATATAGCTACAGATACTTACTTAAATGTGGAAAAGTATCAATAACAGTATGACTGTATGAAGGCAGACTTCCTGGTTGTGTCAACTGATCGCCTGGGTTGGCCCAAGTGATCTACTTGGTCAGGAGGGGTTCTCTCCAACTTTACCACCTTGTATGTGTGTCTAACACCACACATTTAGTTAAACAAAACATCTTTCCCAGATTAGTCGCTCAGTGTCTAACTCTTTGCAACTCCATGAATCGCAGCACGCCAGGCTTTGTAACTCTATTTCCACCTTCCAGAATGTCTGTACAAAATTCGCATAACATTAAACAGCCAGCAGGGGAAAATATTTGTTTAAAACTATGACAGGGCTATTTGTATTAGTTATGTAAGTTTAACCTTCATAATAAACCTGGGCTACCTTCTCTCTTAAGACCTGTCCTAGTCCAGTGACACACCCAAACACAAATCTAATTCCACAACCTTGAAGATTAATGTACATACTTTATTGAAGATGGTTTTATTTGGTTGAGGGGCAGAGATGGCAGCAAATGCAAGGTTTCACTGCATAAAACACAGTAAAATATACTAACGAGCCTCTTGCTTAGCCTCTCCATTAAAGTCTTATTGAACAGAGCAGCTTCTCATCTCCCTTATCAAAGCGAAAGTGCTAGCTGCTCAGTCGTGTCCGACTCTTTGCGACCCCGTGGACTGTGGTCACCAGGCTCCTTTGTCCACAGCATTCTCCAGGCAAGAATACTGGAGTAGGTTGCCATTCCCTTCTCCAGGGGATTTTCCAGACCTAGCGATCGAATCTCCACATTGTAGGCAGATTCTTTACCATCTGAACAACCAGGAAAGATAACCTCCCTTACCACCCTGTTTCCAAAATGTGGGAACATTCTGGCTTTCCCCTCCTTTTCTCTCTCCTGCCAAATGTCTCCAAATTCTTGCTATCTTCACAAATCCTTCCCATCCAGTATCTTCATATTTCCACATTCAGTTCAGTTCAATCACTCAGTCGTGTTCGACTCTTTGTGACCCCATGAATCACAGCACGAGGCCTCCCTGTCCATCACCATCTTTCGGAGTTCACTCAGAATCATGTCCATTGAGTCCGTGATGCCATCCAGCCATCTCATCCTTGGTCGTCCCCTTCTTCTCCTGCCTCCAATCCCTCCCAGCATCAGAGTCTTTTCCAATGAGTCAGCTCTTCGCATGAGGTGGCCAAAGTACTGGAGATTCCGCTTTAGCATTATTCCTTCCAAAGAAATCCCAGGGCTGATCTCCTT
Organism: Madoqua kirkii; assembly: GCA_006408675.1. Taxonomy (NCBI): domain Eukaryota; kingdom Metazoa; phylum Chordata; class Mammalia; order Artiodactyla; family Bovidae; genus Madoqua; species Madoqua kirkii. Next base: position 25,055 of record SJYC01080079.1, read on the forward strand.
CAGAATGGATTGGTTGCATCTCCTTGCAGTCCAAAGGACTCTCAAGAGTCTTCTCCAATACCACAGTCCAAAAGCATCAATTCTTCGGCACTCAGCCTTCTTCACAGTCCAACTCTCACATCCATACATGACCACAGGAAAAACCATAGCCTTGACTAGATAGACCTTAGTCGGCAAAGTAATGTCTCTGCTTTTCAGTATACTATCTAGGTTGGTCATAACATTTCTTCCAAGAAGTAAGTGTCTTTTAATTTTATGGCTGCAGTCACCATCTGCAGTGATTTTGGAGACCCCAAAATAAAATCTGACACTGTTTCCACTGCTTCCCTATCTATTTCCCATGAAGTGATGGGACCAGATGCCATGATCTTCATTTTCTGAATGTTGAGCTTTAAGCCAACTTTTTCACTCTCCACTTTCACTTTTATCAAGAGGCTTTTTAAATCCTCTTCACTTTCTGCCATAAGAGTGGTGTCATCTGCATATCTGAGGTTATTGATATTTCTCCTGGCAGTCTTGATTCCAGCTTGTGTTTCTTCCAGTCCAGCATTTCTCATGATGTACTCTGCATAGAAGTTAAATAAGCAGGGTGACAATATACAGCCTTGTACTCCTTTTCCTGTTTGGAACCAGTCTGTTGTTCCATGGCCAGTTCTAACTCTTGCTTCCTGACCTGCATATAGATTTCTCAAGAGGCAGGTCAGGTGGTCTGGTATTCCCATCTCTTTCAGAATTGTCCACAGTTTATTGTGATCCACACAGTCAAAGGCTTTGGCATAGTCAATAAAGCAGAAATAGATGTTTTTCTGGAACTCTCTTGCTTTCTCGATGATCCAGCAGATGTTGGCAATTTGATCTCTGGTTCCTCTGCCTTTTCTAACACCAGCTTGAACATCAGGGAGTTCACGGTTCACGTATTGCTGAAGCCTGGCTTGGAGAATTTTGAGCATTACTTTACTAGTGTGTGAGATGAGTGCAATTGTGT
>SJYC01080080.1:0-30120 GCA_006408675.1 Madoqua kirkii
CTCGATGATCCAGCAGATGTTGGCAATTTGATCTCTGGTTCCTCTGCCTTTTCTAACACCAGCTTGAACATCAGGGAGTTCACGGTTCACATATTGCTGAAGCCTGGCTTGGAGAATTTTGAGCATTACTTTACTAGTGTGTGAGATGAGTGCAATTGTGTGGTAGTTTGAGCACTCTTTGGCATTGCTTTTCTTTGAAATTGGGATGAAAACTGACCTTTTCCAGTCCTGTGGCCACTGCTGATTTTTTCACATTTGCTGGCATATTGAGTGCAAAACGTTCACAGCATCATCGTTCAGGATTTGAAACAGCTCAACTGGAATTCCATCACCTCCACTAACCTTGTTCATAGTGATGCTTTCTAAGGCCCACTTGACTTCACATTCCAAGATGCCTGGCTCTAGATTAGAAAATATATTTTCATGCCTTTTTTAATGTACATTAATTTAGTTTCTATTCTCCCAACCACACCGCGCTCTAACTAGCTGAGATAAAGGCTCATCATTTCTTCTTATAAGTACAGAAATGCGATTGGAAAAGAGAGAAGGTGAAAGACAGAGGGATACCAAAATTTATAGTTCAATATAATTTCCTTTTATCTCTGTCACACATATTCCTTTTATTTCTGTCACTCAAAAGTCAGTATAATAATACTAAAGTTCCAATAGAAAATGAATAAAGGAGGGCTTCCTTGGTGGCTCAGTGGTAAATAAAGCATCTGCCGGCCAATGCAGGAAACATGGGTTCAGTCCCCGATACGTAAAGATCCCACTGCCAGGGAGCAGCTAAGCCCGTGTGCCACAGCTACGTAGCCTGTGCTCTAGAGTCCACAAGCCTCAACTACTGAAGTCTGTGCATGTGGTCTAGTCTAGAGCTGTTGCTTGGCAACAAGAGAAGCCACCGCAATGAGAAGCCTGTGCAAGAGCAGCCCTTGCTCTCCACAACTAGAGAAAAGCCCGTGCAGCAAGCCAAAAATAAATTTAAAAAAATAAAATGAATAAAGGATATGAATGTACACTGGACAGAAGCAGAAATATAAAAAACAAATGGATATAGGTAGGGACATCAATCCCACTAGTAAACACTAACAAATGAAAACATGCCATGATTTTACTTAGCAAAGGTGATAAATTTCCATAGTCAATGCTGATCAGAGTATAGTGAGGCTGACATTCTCATATGATGCTAGTAGAAACACAGACTGGACAATCTTTTAGAAATGCAACTAGGCAGTATAACTTGTGAAATTTTGAAAGTTTCCAACCTCTGCTATTTCTAGGAATAACTATGATGAAATAATCAGAAAAATATACACAGATCTTTCTGTAACTATGTTCATTATTTATCTTAGTATTATTTATAACAAAAGTTAGAAACCACCAGAATGTCCAGAGTTGGCTTGCTGGTAAAAATAACTTAGCTACAGTGATACACTCAAATATTACTTATTTAAAATCAAGATTTAAAATATCTATGTATAATGATGTTATAAATGCTCATGCAATAAAGTTAGAGTTTACTGAATACTGCATATGTTGAATAATCTCAGTTACATATATAAATATATGCATAAGGAAGAAGAAAATGCACTAAAATGTTAACTTTGGATTGTGGAAATTTTTGTTTCCTTCTGACCTTCCCTGAATTTTCCAACTTACCCATAATGAGGAAGAGTGAGAGAGTATTACTTCCACAAGAAAAAGAGATTTTTAAGAACTAAGACATCCAAATTCTACTGTAAATTATCAAATGTAATTTCTATTTGTTGTTAATTAATATTTCAAACTCATGGATGAAACTTAAAGATTAAATCCCCTATTCCTGGGAGAGACTTTCTTAGAAGGCAAGAGTATAATAATCAGGTTCCAGGTAATTTGATAAATTTGAAGAGAGAACTGGGGAGATATGTGAGGAGAGAGAATTAAAGTGTGTAATGTGAGTTGTATAGTTTCAAGAAGCCTTAGTTCCTTGTTCTAAATGATAAAGAATGTTGTGAATTATTAGAAGCCACATTTTCCCATTTATCTGACACAACAGATTTTCTAAAAAGGATTTTCTAATAGGCTACCTCCACAACTTGATCAGCAAATGGTCATATCTTTCTCTGATATTTGGGTTTGTTTTTATCATTTTTTTTTCTCTTGCATGACCATGGACAAATCATTGTTGGGTACTTGATGTTAAGAACAGGATTAGATATTGACCAGATATTACTACTCAACATAGAAGCCTTCTGGACACATCCATTACCAACTAGTCTATGAATCTTAAAGCTGAAAGCTAAATGCATAAGGAAGAAGAAAATGCACTAAAATGTTAACTTTGGATTGTGGAAATTTTTGTTTCCTTCTGACCTTCCCTGAATTTTCCAACTTACCCATAATGAGGAAGAGTGAGAGAGTATTACTTCCACAAGAAAAAGAGATTTTTAAGAACTAAGACATCCAAATTCTACTGTAAATTATCAAATGTAATTTCTATTTGTTGTTAATTAATATTTCAAACTCATGGATGAAACTTAAAGATTAAATCCCCTATTCCTGGGAGAGACTTTCTTAGAAGGCAAGAGTATAATAATCAGGTTCCAGGTAATTTGATAAATTTGAAGAGAGAACTGGGGAGATACGTGAGGAGAGAGAATTAAAGTGTGTAATGTGAGTTGTATAGTTTCAAGAAGCCTTAGTTCCTTGTTCTAAATGATAAAGAATGTTGTGAATTATTAGAAGCCACATTTTCCCATTTATCTGACACAACAGATTTTCTAAAAAGGATTTTCTAATAGGCTACCTCCACAACTTGATCAGCAAATGGTCATATCTTTCTCTGATATTTGGGTTTGTTTTTATCATTTTTTTTTCTCTTGCATGACCATGGACAAATCATTGTTGGGTACTTGATGTTAAGAACAGGATTAGATATTGACCAGATATGACTACTCAACATAGAAGCCTTCTGGACACATCCATTACCAACTAGTCTATGAATCTTAAAGCTGAAAGCTAACGTTGGGGAATCAACTCAGTTAATTTTTTAAGATCATATTTTAACCAATCATTCACTCCTTTACCCATCTTGCAAATACTTATTAGCCACCTGGAGGAATTAGGTAAGAAGATGAAAATAAGTAACAGTAAATCCATCTTCACTATTAGAAAACCATCTTAGAGTCTGCCCATTCTTAGAAAGTCCTGATGTCAGTATCTTTATGGATAATATTCATATTTTTCTTCTAGTCACTAAACACATCCCATGTGGCTGGGATTAATAAAACAAACAAAAACAACTTCTCAGGGGATTCTTGGGTTTTCCTGGGGTCTTCTAACTTACGGACTTCCCAGGTGACTCAGTGGTAAAGAATCTGCCTGCCAGTGTAGGAGCCGGAGGAGACTTGGGTTTGATGCCTGAGTTGGAAAGATCCCCTGGAGGAGGAAATGGCAACCCACTCCAGTATTCTTGTCTGGGAAATCCCATGGACAGAGGAGCCTGGCGGGCTACAGACCACGGGGTCACTAAGAGTCGGACACGACTGAGCGACTGAGCATGCATGCACGCTTCCTAACTGTAGAGTAATTCCAGAATTGACCAGTCTTCCAATAGCCAACGGTGTCCCCAGAGAAGCCCAATAATCAAACATGAGCTAAGGTTCCTCTTGGGCAACAGTTTCTGCCATTATAGAAGCTAAAGCTCACTCCATTCCAAGGCGGTCAGGCTCCTCTGTGCTCAACCAGGGTGCTATCAGAACAACGCATAGGCCACTCACGTCACACGGGTGACCACAGTTGCTGGAGTTTACTTTAAAAAAGAAATACTGTCATTATAAAATATATTGCATTTATATTTAAAAAGGGCATGAAATGTATACACACAAATAAGAAACCACTTTTAAGAAATAATTATAAAGGAACACCCATATGGCTATCAATCAAGTTGAGAAGACTGTCAACACCCTTAGAAGCACCCTGTGAAGACTTCCTTCTCACAACCCTCCCCCAAGTTCATTTTTTTCCCAGCACTCCCTCTTCAGCCCCAGCAAGGATTCTTGGCCAGGATTTTATCAGCACTGAAGAAGTGTTAGAAAGGCTTTCCAAAAATAGCCCTTACTGTACAGCACATGACACTGTTTTGGCATTTAATAAAAAGGCTGCTACTATTTTTAAAGATTTCTCTATTGATCATTGAAAATGACTGTTTTCCAGGACATAAAAGGCATATATGTTCTGGAGAATAGCTTGCTTTTTTATGATTATTTCTAAAGGAATAGTTTAAGCAATGTGCATTTCCCCTTTCAAATTCTGTTTGTATTATTTAGCTGTTGGGTTCTTAGTATTTGTCCTATCAACTTTTATGTGTGTATACATATCCAGATATGTGTGTTAGTGTATATACACATATATGTGCATTTGTATGAAAATGAATGCTAACTCTGCCACATTTGCAACAAATATTTTCCCCAGCCTGCTTTTAAGAAGGCACAGAAATTCTCAACTTTGTTTACATAGTAGATTGTATTAATGTTTGCCTTCATGATTTTTCCAACAACTTTCAAATAATTTGAACACCAAATAATTTGAACTACCAAACATACACGAAAGTAAAGGGAATATGATAATAAATCCAAGGTACTCATTGACTAGTTCTTGTCACCATTCTGCTTGTTTCATCTATTACCTCCTGTCCCCTCATTGTCCTTTGCTTAATTAAGTATTTTAAAGTAAATCTCAGACATAATACCATGTCACATGTAAATACTTCATATCTCTTGCTCATCAGAGCTTTTCAAGCAACAGCCAACACACCCATCAACATTGATCAGTCATGTTCAGCTCTTTGTGACCCCATGGACTGTAGCCCCATCAGGCTCCTCTGTAGATGGGATTCTCAAAGCAAACAAGGACTTAAATTGATTTCTTCTAGAAAGGATGTGTTCCAAGAAAGTCTTCAGACAAGTAATCTAGATGGCCTTTATTACATCGTGTAATTAGCAATGGAATCTCTGACTGGCTACACTCCTTTTCTAAGGGAATTGCAAAGTGTTTTCTGAACATATAATTTTTTTTCCAACATTCTCTTTGTCCTGGTATTGGAACATTGGTTAAAGAGAAATTTCAGTATTTACAGAGACCCTACAGTAGGACTCACATTAAGAATATCTGAGAAGGTTGGGGTGATTTTACATCCTCTTACAGTAAGTAGCATTTCCATACCAGAATGGAAAACTAAAACTTTTGTGAGCAGTCAAGACTTTAGTCAATCAGTAGGGTTTAGAATTTTGAAAATGTCAGCTTTTTATTTCCATTAGCCATCATTTTGCCATTGAGGGAAACAACCTTGGGAAAAAAATCTGTACATGTGACATGATTTAAATTTAAGCAGTAGTTATACTTTCTTTTCTTCCTCTTTAAGAAAAAGAACATAGTCACCTCTTTCCAGATATTGGTACCTTGTCTTTTCTTTCAACTGGCAGAAATGAAACATCTTGTCAACATAATTATTTAAGTCATTTTCTTTACAACCACAGGAAAAGTGATATTAGGTACTTGATTTTAATCAGGAATTTTAAAAGTTGTAAGGCTTTTCTCAATGATTTCCCTGACTACAAAAAAGTACCATTCAAACTAGTGCTAGGTTAATTGTGCAAAAATTTCATCACTTTGTCTTTTTGTTTAAGAACCATCCACAGTGCCCAACTGCTTAGAGTCAAACTCAAATTTCTAGATCCAAATTCTCTCATTATGGATCCCCCACCAACTAGCCACCCTTTCTCTTACCACTTACTCTTCAGAGGAACCCTTCAATATTTCACTCTAGCCTATTTTCCAGGTTGTTGTGCTTTTGCACATGCTAATCCTTAATCTGAACACTTCTACAGTTTCTCTTTCCTAGTAAAGATTCTAGCCTTTTTTTTCTCCCTTTTATTTATTTGTTTATTTACTTTATTTTACTTTACAATACTGTATTGGTTTTGCCATACATTGATATGAATCTGCCATGGGTGTATACGTGCTCCCAATCCTGAATCCCCTTCCCACCTCCCACCCCATATCATCTCTCTGGATCATCCCCATGCACCAGCCCCAAGCATCCTGTATCCTGTATCGAACATAGACTGGCACTTCGTTTCTTACATGATAGGATACGTTTCAATGCCATTCTCCCAAATCATCCCACCCTCTCCCTCTCCCTCAGAGTCCAAAAGTCCATTCTATGCATCTGTGTCTCTTTTGCTGTCTCGCATACAGGGTCATCATTACCATCTTTCTAAATTCCGTATATATGTGTCAGTATACTGTATTGGTGTTTTTCTTTCTGGCTTACTTCACTCTGTATAATCTAGCCTTTAAAAAAAAAATCCATACGTATCAAATTCAGACTTATCTACAAGCACGTTCCTGGTGGTGGCCTTCACATATGCCTCTCTAGAAACAGAACGGTATAGTTTAGCCTGCAATTTTTTTCTTTTACTTTACATTTGTGATGGTTGTTGAACTAGATTGTAAGGGCCAAAGTAGTATGCTACATAGGACTTTATTTTTAGATCTTATTAAAATAAAACTCAAGAATTTTTAAAGGATCATTTTGATGACATGCTTATGAGACCTATAAACGGCATGACCATGAAAGCGTGGCAGATTTTTAAAAATGGGCACAATCGTCATGCTTTCTTTTCCTATCGAGACCCACTGTAAAGAGACTTTGAAGCTCCTCCCATCAAGTCCGCTTCTCCAGCCTCTGAAGGCTTCTGGCCTTAGAATTGTTTCGGCTAACAGAAGACAGGGGAAATGATGGTGTCCCTGTCCTGAGCTTAGGACTCACGGGGCCCCTCTTAGTTTCATTTGCTTTCTTGGGATCCCTCTTCTGACATGTGGACAAGCCCAGGCTCGCCTTTGAAGGATGAGAAACCATGCAGTGCAGAGACTGGCCATCCCAGATGAGGTTCTTCTGGACTCACTAGCCCCTGTCGACCTAGCAGCTGATCACAGATGCATGAGTAAGCCCAGTCAAGTCCAAAGAGCCCTAAACAGCCCAGTCTAAGTTCAGACACAAAGAATTAGAAGCTGAATTGTTCTTTTAATCCATTAAGTTGGGGATGGCTTCATACATGATAAACATTAAAGAACACAAAGGGTAAAAATTTTTAGATGGCAGAATCTTGATACAAAAGGTTTTAGCTTTCTAGAATCATAAACTATACTACTGAGATAAACTATAACTGATTTAGGGCTTCCCTGTGTGGCTTAGCAGTAAAGAATCCTCCTTCAATGCAGGAGTCACAGGTTTGATACCCGGACTGGGAAGATCCCTTGGATGAGGGCACGGCAACCTACTCCAGTATTCTTGCCTGGGGAATCCCAAGGACAGAAAGCCTGGTGGGCAACAATAGTCCATAGAGTCCCAAAGAGTCAGACACTACTGAAGTGACTTAGCATGCACAAACACATAACTGATTTAAGTACAAAGCTCTAAGTTCAAGTTTAACATAAACAGTTGTGTGAATACAGGAGAGCAGAGATACAGATTACCAACATATATGTGGAACACGTTGGCTTTGGTTGACCACAAGCATATGACTTAACGTTTTGTTTCTACTCTTGCAACAAAGCTTTTATGATTTTATGCTGTGTTCAATGTATAAGATCCCAAAATGAGGTTCGTTCAAAGGACAATGATCATGATGTTAAAAGGACTACAGACCATTTCACACGAGGGGAAATGGAAGGCAATGTAATTGCATACCCAGTAGAAAGACTGAGGTGCGTAGAGTAAATAAGAACTGTTTTCAACTATTTGAAGAGCTATCGTGTGGAATAAAACAGGATATGTTAGGTATTATCTCATTAAAAACTAGGACCCATGAATAAAGAAGAACAAAACTGGGTCATTTGTAGAGATGTGGATGGACCCAGAGGATGTCAAACACAGTGCAATAAGTCAGAAAGAGAAAGAAAATATTATATATTAACATATACATGTGGAATCTAGAAAAATGGTATAGATGATCTTATGTGCAAAACAGAAATAGAGACACAGATACACAGAAGAAACATATAGATACTGAGGGGGGAAAGGGAGGGGATGAACTGGGAGATTGGGATTGACATATATCCACTATTGATACTATGTATAAAACAGATAACTAGTAAGAACCTACTGTATCGCTCAGAGAACGCTACTACAGTGCTCTGCAGTCTCCTAAAAATTGTAAGAAAATCCAAAAGAGAGCTGCCCTTGTGGCTCAGACAGTAAAGAATCTGCTTGCAATGTGGAAGACCTAGCTTCGATCCTGGTTCGGGAAGATCCCATGGAGAATGGCATAGCTACCCACTCCACTATTCTTGCTTGGAGGAATCCATGGACAGAGGAGCCTGGGAGGCTACAGTCCATGGATCAGAAAGAGCTGGACATGACTACACGATATACACACACACACACACACACACACATATATATATCCCCTCCTTTTTAATTTCCTTCCAGTTTAGATCACTACAGAGCACTGAGCATTATATATATATATATATGTATATATATATATATATATATAGTTGATTCACTTTGCTATACAGCAGAAACTGGTGATCTCAAACTGTGGTGCTGGAGAAGACTCCTGAGAGTCCCTTGGACTGCAAGGAGATCAAACCAGTCAATCCTAAAGGAAATCAGTCCTGAATATTCATTGGAAGGACTGATACTGAAGCTGAAGCTCCAGAACTTTGGCCACCTGAGGAGAAGAGCCGACTCACTATAAAAGACCCCGATGCTGGGAAGATTGAAGGCAAGAGGAGTAGGGGGCAACAGAGGATGAGATGGTTGGATGGCATCACAGACTCAATGGACATGAGTTTGAGCAGACTCCTGGAGATGGTGAAGGACAGGGAGCCTGGCGTGCTGCAGCCCATGGGGTTGCAAACAGGTAGACACAATTTAACGACTGAACAACCACAAGAAACTAACACAACATAGCAAAGTGATTATTCTCTAATAAAAATTAATTAAAAAATAGAGTTATAGACCAAAAAAATTAGGGCCCATGAATAGAAGCTCTAAGAAGATAGAGTTCAGATCAGCATAGGAAAGAGGTTGTTAGGGAGCCTGCAGGTGTATATTATTTAAGAATGCAGACTACATAGTCAAAGCTGGGTCTTCTACTTACCGGTCATGCAATGTTGGGCAGTTGCCCAGTTTCCTCCTCAGCTGTAAAATGGAAATAATAACAGTACCATTTCACAAGGTTGTGATAAAGATTAAATAGGATTTTTGAAGATAAAATGCTTAGCTCAGTGTCTGGCATGCAGTAAGCACTCGACAAATTTTATTGAACTATTTAAATATGACATGAACTGCCTCAGAGGGTGGAAAGCTTCCTCTAACTGGAGATATACTGAAGAGGCTTGGCAGGAATTTGTAGGATAGATTTAAGGGTTAGATGAGAAGTTGGGCTGGATGATATTTAAATTATCTTCCAATGCTAAATAAGTCATTCTATATTCCTTAAGCTAACTTCCTTAGTATCTCCCAGAATACCTAGCACTATTGATCAAATGATGTCTATCTACTCTATTTAATAAACATTTTTGATTATATAATAATAATTTTTCTCATAGAGTTATTCCATGCTGAAATGAAGTTGTGTGAGAATTCTTGATTCATTTTGTCTCTCTTCTCCTCTAAAACAAGTACACCACCAGATTTTATTTTTATGATTACCATAGTGACTAAAACTAAAGAGTGTAAATTTTAGCCCCACAAATTCTTCTTTGGGGACATTTAAATTGGTATGTTCAAAGTCCTCGTCTTTTCCCACTTGGCTTTTCCCTACAGAATGTCTAATTTTAAACCAGTCAGATTTTTCAAGGTACAGAAGGCTGAACTTTCTTTGGTGACTGATCTGCTATCCAAAGTCCAAGCTGGAGCCAGTAACCTTTTTTCCTCCTGTTTGTACACAGAACATCTGGAAACACTAACCATGATCACTCTTGCCTTCTAAAGGCACAGCAAGCACTTCTTACTTTTATTATAATTCAAGTTAATAAAATAGATCTGGTAGATTTACCTAAATGGGGTAATACGATATCTCCTTGGGCTTCCCCTGTGGTTCAGCTGGTAAAGAATCTGCCTGCAATGTGAGAGACCTGGGTTCAGTCTGTGTGTTGGGAAGATCCCCTGGAGAAAGGAAAGGCTACCCACTCCAGTATTCTGGCCTAGAGAATTCCATCCTCAGTTATCTCATTGTCACCAGTCAATAGGAAGAAATTCACACAGACCAGGGTGCTGTCTTCATGGTTTCCAGCTGATAAAAACCTTTCCTTCATTAAGATGAGCTTCAGCACAGCAATGGGCATTCATCACCTGTAAGCAGTATTTCCCTTCCTCATTAATGAAAGTTCAGAGTCAGGAACACTGGCCAAGAAAATCCTGAGATGTATAAATGAAGAGAAGAGTTCTAAACTGTGTGTTTGAATGAACTCTGAATTCTGAGCTTGCTGTGAAATGAGCAGGCAATGTATTCACTGGCACCAATAAGATTTCTGGAGCACCTGCTTGTTTGTGTGCCATGCTTTGTGCTGCATATGGAGGAATACAAGATGACAAACGTGTGCCGTTACCAAGAGGAGGCAGAGTACAAGCAATCTCAGTGAAGTGAGAGAAAAGTTGCAACAGGAAAAATACAAATACAGTTGTAACTTGGCATAGAGGTTGTCGGAGGGACAGAAGAGAATAGAGGGAACTCTAAGACAGATTCTTTAAAAGAAGAGGGATTAGGCAGGAAAGTAGAAGGAGCAGCGTGAACGATGAGTCTCATGAAGTAGAGCATCCTGTAGGATTTGGGAGGGCACAAGCAAAGGGAGGTGACAGAGGGGCAGGGGAATATTTCACACGTGCCCACCTCGACCACTCAGAGGGACTCAGACTAACTCAACAGTCAGTGGAAAGCCATTCCATCACTGAGTCAAGCAAGCATTGATCGTAGTTGCCATTTGAAAGGAGAGGTCTGTAGTGATACTGACAAGGAACTGAAAGAAGATGATGAGCATAAAGAGAAAAACAGCTCAAGGGCTCCTTAACGAAGCAGATGAGAGATGATGAAGGCCTTCAATACAGCAATCACAATAGGGAAGGAGAGGGTGAGATATAAAGGATTTAGAACCATCCGAATTGGATGACTGACTGAAAGGAAGAGGTGGCGTGGGGAGTGGGGAAAGAATGATGAATGACCCCCAAGAATCTGATTTGAATTGCTGGATAGAAGGTAGGAACATTCATTGAGAGAGGAACAGAATATCTGTAGAGCAGAGGAATTGGAGACCCGAAAGACATGCTGATTAGTTGAGGTTTCAAAGTGTTGAGCAAATGAAACAAGAAAATAAAGAGTATCGCTCATTAAGAGAGCGTTGAGCTTTTTTAAGTACACTGGGGAACACAAAATTGGAAGTATTATTGAGGGAAGATGAAATAACAAGAGACTGAGAAGGTCAGATGAGAATTACAGCAGTCATCTCTCATAAAAGCCAAGAGTGGAAGGGTCAGCTGAGTCAAGTTCCCGAAGTAATGAAATGTACTCTGGGTTTAGCAGTTAGGATTTCCCTACTGACCTTGGCAAGATCACTTTGACTGGTACAGCAACGGAAGAACAACTTCCATGCCATGAAACATGAGCACATTCTCTGTTGGTATTTTTTTATTTTTATTTTTTCATTTTGTTTTAATCTCAACACATCTCTTATCGCTGATTCTCTGTGAAAGTCCTTAGTGTAAAAACTTCAGTTTCTGCCTTTTACAAATGAATAGAGACTTTTAAGAGTTACTCTGTAAGCAAATGCCTTTTAAGGTAAAGTTGAATTTTTTCACTAAGCTGTTCTTAGAGAGGTTTCAGAAGGCATTTCATGAAGAGCAGTCCAGACCCAGGTAATCTGAAAAGAGTGATCTCAGATAAACAAAATGAGAATTCCTTTCCCTTTCTTTTTCTACCACTTCCCCCTCCTCAATAACCAGCTCCTGTATGGAAAGAATTATGTGTGGTGCTTTGGGGACACACATAATGAATAAGGCCCAATTCTGCTCCACCCTAGCCCCCAGACAAGGAGATTACAAGCCCCTGCAAAACAGACAGACATGCAATCAGCCAACCCTAAGGTAAGGTAAACTGAAATAAACATTCATAACAGTAAAAGCAAAGTTCTATGGGGGCCCAGAGGTAATTCCCCATTTCTCATAAAATCCAGGAAATGACCTTTAAAAACATAGACACAATTGGGGAGTTCATCGCACCACTAATTACCTCCCTACTCTTCAGACCATAAACTTTTATGCAATCTGTTCTCTGTTCACTAAAGAGAACAGATGCCTTTATTTCCCCAGGCATCTAAACTGCCTCCATGAAAAACTTAACAGGTATTAGTGGTGAGTGCAGATTTCAGCGCTACCCTTGTCTGTACCATGAGTCTTTTGTTAAGCTGAACTCTAATAAGGCCACTTTTGACCCTTTTTCATTGAGAGCATTAGAGTTCTTAAAATTAAATGCCTTGCCTCAAGTATTAGGTGAGCACCAACTTGCCTTCTTCCAGAGGAGATAAACTGGGACAACCAAAGGTATGGAATGGCTTCTGAGGAATATTATTCTGATCTGAGTAACCTCATGCCGCTATCTTTGCAGTTCATATCCCCTTTAAAGTCCTTTGTAAAGCAGCTGCCTTTAAAGGGGCAACCTAATGCCGCAGCTCATAAGTTATATAGCAACTTGTGCCGGGTTGCTATTTTTAACAGGGCCTTTTGGAAAAAGAAAATCTAAGGTTGGTTAACTGCAGCCAGAGTGACCCATAATATAAGCCAGGTCATCCTTTTTTTGGAATCCTTCTGTGTCCTCTCAGGAAACTTTGATTATATTTCAACAAGGAAGAGAAAAGACAGTATCTGAATACATTTTTAAAATCTCTCTCTGGCAGGTGGTTAAGGCATAGGTCCTTGCCTAGTTTTGGATGCCAGCTCTATTGTTTACCAGTCCGTAACCTTGAACAAGTCCTTTATCCTTTCCAGGCTTCATGGGTAAAACAATTAAATGAGAGACTGGATACGAAGAACTTAGGTTAGTATTTGGCACAGAGTTCTCAAACAATGGAATATATTATAATAATGATTATTGCTGTTATCATTTATACCAAATTGCCCTGAATTACTGTTTATAGCACACCCTCACACATGGAAGGCATTTCTTAGTGGAAATAAGCAGCTGGCGTAGAATGCTTAGAATGCAATATTTCCAAGAGGAGCTTCCCTTGGCTTTCTCAAGGGGACCCAGAGTATGGAGAAAGGAGCAAAACTGTATAAATTCTGGGCTAATTTTGTTGGTAATTCTGCAGTGCTGTGTCTCAGAATTCAGTGATATTCTATTTTTCTGATCTTTGTGAATAGAGAAAACATGTATTCTATGCCAGTTCCAGGTCATCTTTTTTCCCTGCCCCCAGGTGGGACAAATGAAAATTTCTCTTTTTGTCAGTAACAGACCAGGAAGTATTTTTACTTAGCATTTTTCCATCAGAAGTTCCACATGATATTTTTCAACCAGGTTGTGCAAGAGAAATCAATGTGGTGTTAAATGGAAAGTGTGAGCACACTGAGCCAAGGGAAAAATAAACAATAGTCCCGTGTAATACAAATATGACTCTGAGACCTCTGATAATGGTGCAGTCTATGATAGCAAGGGTCTGGTAATTACATGTGTGTGTGTGTGTGTGTGTGTGTGTGTATGTGTGTGTGTGTGTGTGTGTGCAATGTTAACAAGCCATTTATCTCATATTTAAACATGAAGTATATTGTGATACATCTATGCAGTTGAGCTGTACATACTGTACCATATATTTCAGCCTTTAAAATAAATAAGCTGTAAAACAAGATCAGAGAATAAGAATGATTTCTGTGTTTGTTGTTTCTCATTTTTATTGTGTATAGGCATTTAACTGTTTATGAACTAACAACCTGGATGGGGCTTTCCTGGAGGCTCAGACAGTAAAGAATCTGCCTGCAATGCAGAAGATCCACGTTTAAAAGCTGGGTCAGGAAGATCCCCTGGAGATAGGAATGGCTACCCACTCCAGTAGTCTTATTTGATAAGCATAATAAAATAAATTATATAGATATTAATTGTTCATATTTCACTTATATCTTATAGGTTTGGAAGCCAGAACTGAATATGGTTCTATGTTTATCAGTTCAGTCGCTCAGTCATGTCCCACTCTTTGCAACCCCATGGACTGCATCATGCCTGGTTTCCCTGTCCATCACCAACTCCCAGAGCTTGCTCAAACTTATGTCCATTAAGTTGGTGAAGCCATCCAACCATCTCATCCTCTGTTGTCTCCTTCTCCTCCTACCTTCAATCTTTCCCAGCATTAGGGTCTTTTCCATGAGTCAGTTCTTCCCATCAAGTGGCCAAAGCATTGTTCCTTCAGCTTTAGCATCAGTCCTTCCAGCGAATATTCAGGACTGATTTCCTTTAGGATGGACTGGTTGGATCTCCTTGCAGTCCAAGGCACTCTTAAGAGTCTTCTCCAACACCACAGTTCAAAAGCATCAATTCTTCAGTGCTCAGCTTTCTTTACGATCCAACTCTCACATCCATACATGACTACTGGAAAAACCATAGCTTTGACTATATGGATCTTTGTCAGCAAAGTAATTTATCTCTGCTTTTTAATACACTGTCTAGGTTGGTGAAAGCTTTCGAACTGCAATTGGTTTCAGCATATTTGTTCAATATTGTTCCAACTCTCTGTGCTTACAAGCGTGTTTATAGAGTCATCTTGCCTGGCAGTAATGTTGACAGGGAAAGACTTCTTGTCCTTGTGCTTTAGGAAGCATTTCTTATCCTTCTGAACTCTTACCAATGGACCTAATGTAGTAAATTTCAGTCGCGGTTTTGCTTGGGTGGTAATGAGAATCCAGGAATCGAAATTCAAGGGAAATATATTTTCACCATTGCTTACTTAATATTCATAGCACAGTGGTAATGCTATTGATTATTTTAGTAGATATAGTAGCCCACTCACATAGAATACTATTCAACAACCATTGTGATCAGGATAAGAAGATGAAAATAGCTGAGTAATGGAGTAAAATTCCATATTCACTTAACCATCCTTAGACAAGCACTACCTGCCTACTATGTACATGTCATTACGTCAGACATTTGAAGGAAAGAGATGATGGGAAAAAGTGACATGGACTCTAATATGTGATGGTAGTAAAGGCTGATGTTTTAATTTATTAAGCCCAAATAATACATGTTATTATATTTTATGTTAATAAAAGGACAGTGCATCTAGAATAAGCTATGAGATAACAATTTGGGTCTTCCCACAAAATCCTGTGTAATAGAATTATAGCAAAAGCTGAAGCCCAAGGTGATTCCCTGAAGCCCCAGGGAATCCAAACCTATTCCAGATGATGAAAGAACAGAATATTATACCAAATACATGGAGATATCTATAAATGTTTCCAAACTAATATAGTTCCTGCATATAATAATTATCAATAGAATATTATTTGACCAGATAACTGGTTCCACTACAGTGCTTGAATCAGAATATTTTCAGTAGAAATTTGTTTCAGACCTAAGGAGAACTCCAGAATTCAGGATATGATGGCTATCTGGGTTTACTATAGTAGAGCTCAGCTAAGCAGAGTTCTGTTCATCCCCTTATTCTCAGAGCCAGAAATTAGCCTCTGTAACTCTTCTTCCTTATCCAGATTGACTGGGGAGACAGCAATTCAGAATTTCATCCCTTTAACTGATATTTACTGTATAGGTTCTGCCTTTTGCCTTCAATGAATCCCACGTGAGTTCTCAGAGGGCATGCAGTCTAATTTCTCCCATGTTAATTGTGTGCTAGGATACTATTGCAGCTACTGTACCAATGGCCAAATTAGTAGAGGTGTAGACAAGATGAAAGCCAATTTCTGTCTCAGGCAACAGCTGTCTGGACACGAGCAGATGATGGCTCTGTGTGGTTTCTCTGCCATCCTCTCATGGTCTAAGGTGGCTATTTCAGTTTTTGCTACCATATTTATATTCCAGCCAGCAGGAAGGGTCTGTCTTTAATATGAATGGCATGATTCAAAATTACATACATCACTTCCATTCATACCTCATTCCCATAATATTATATGGCCAACATCCAGCTGCAATGGATGTTGAAAATGTGCTCCTTTAGTTGGGTGGACATATGCCCAACTAAATCCTCCACTGTCTTAGGAGAAGAGAACTGACCCTTTACCTTGGAAGTTTCTTTTACCTCAAAGAATAGTTGGCTTAATGCATTTTACCTCAGTGACCAGAAGCTAAATGTATAGAGAAAGAGAGCCAGTCACATCAGGTGCCCTCATTCTCAATTAATGAAAATTACATTTATCTATGACTGTAGTAATTGTAGTAGCTTGCTGTGCTTAAAATTATTATTCTCTTTGGATTATTCCATTCCTGACTTTTGGGTTTTTTCTTTTTTTTAAACAGCAATAGGCCACAGAGTACTTTGTGGGTTGACTTCTTCGTTCCATCTTCTTTAGTCACTTAGGGCTAAATATTAGAACTAAATATTAAGTTCCAAGGCACTTCTCATTGAATTGGTGCTGTCTATGCAGACCTAGCCATGATATAATCATGTAACACACTCAGAGATTCTCAATGGGCCATGACTTAGATGATGATTCTTAAAGTGGTCCATTTTGGCAAAGTTAAATTTTCCTTTGGTAAGAAAAATTCTCCAGTGTTAAAAGAAACTAAAGATCAGTGTGCAAAAAGGGGACACCTCTGCTTGTTTTCTTCCCACACATGCCTCTCAACTCTGAAATAAAGCAGCTCTGTATGTCGTTAATTCTGAGTTCACCAGTTTCTTTCTTATCTGTTGTTTATCCAGTACTTCCACCCAGCTCCTCCAGTTTCCCCCTTTACTCATGGAGAAATATAGAAGGCCCAGGGGCCCTCCATTACTTTCTTAGTTACCCTTCCATTCAATAACACTGCTATCCTTCAAGGCTGTTTATCTCTCTCCATTTCCTTCTGGCCAAATCAAATCATGTATTAAAGTTACATTTGCTTAGACTTGAGGACAAGTTTACCTGTCTCCTAAATTATAATGAGAAAGACAGGTTGGCACAGCCATACTCATGGGCAGCTCTTAATCCCAAACAGTCCCATCTGCTTGCGTATTCTCTGCAGCTTTCAGAGGTCATGGCACTTGCTTGGGTCATTTAGACTTGGCATGATCCGTACTTGTCATAGACTGTTATTCTGAGTTGAACTAATATTTCTTTCAACCAACTCTTGTCAGTAGCCCCAGTGAGAATTTTGAAGGACAGTCTGGAGTTTGAACTTTATGGCATCTTTTCATGTCACCTATCTCCTTAAATCCCTGCTTTTGTTTCCATCATCATTCTCTAATTCCCTTTCAATAATCCACTTTGAATCTGCCATCAATTTATTGACATTCTCCAATCCATTTTGCATTTATTGTTGGCCTGTGTATCTTCTTGGAGCTAACATGTTTAGTGTCAAATACATTAGTCTGTCTTAATTCATTCTCCAAAATATCTCCTATAAATGATAAAGAAAGCCCTCTAGTTATAACATTGTGGGATTTGGGAAAGTAAGTTCACCCGAGTTTTCACAACACGATATTTAGATGATACAAAGGCAGGAAGACAAAGCTACCAAGGCATCCCCAGGAAATCCCAAGACGCATATTTTTTAACATTTGCATTCTTGTTTACATAAATTTGCATGCTCCATTCAAAAGGCGCTGACTCCAGTTATGTAAAATAAAACAGAAAACTCTTCTTGATCTGAGAGTGGATATTCATACATTCCAGGCTTGCTTGCTGCCCAGAGTGATGTCAAGGGCTTCTCCCTAGAAAAGAAGGAAGTTTCCCTCCTTTAATTCCTGCCCTCTAATCATAACCACTAATGAAAAGATTTATCATTTAGTGGTAAGACTGGAGTTGGTGCCAAAACATTCCTTATTCTATTACGAGCTCACATTGGAAACCCTTGTTTTCTAATTGATATTTTCTCAACACTTTTCCTCCCCCTTGTAGCAAGGAAACACTGGTCTTTGCTTCAGCTTGGGGCACCCTAATTTGGGTGGTAGAAACTTCCTCTGGGTCCACCTTGAAGCCTTTTAACCAACAGAAAGTTTCTTATCAGTGAGGAAGACAGTTTGGATTCTGGGCAGATTAAACATGGGTTTTAATTATCTACCCCCAAATGCTGCCTTCCATTGACCTCTATAATTAAAGCTTGATTTTCTTACAATTTTGGCATCATTCCCCGCCACATACACCCTCAGGTGGATGGATTAGAGAGCTGATTTTAAAAATGAATTCATTAGAATATTTCACAGAACATGTGTTAAGCTAAAGCCAGAGCTATGGAGAGAAAAGAGAGAAAATGTATTCTCTGGGAGCAGCCCCTCTCACCCCAGGACAGTCCTGGTGTCACTGTACAAATAGACAATTACCTGCTCATTCAGCCCTGTTGGGGAGGGAAACCTGAGGAACATGCTGTGAAATATTATTGAACCAAGAATGGTCATGTTGTTTAGTTGCTAAATCGTGTCCAACTCTTTACAACTCCATGAACTATAGCCCACCAGGCTCCATTGTTCATGGGATTTCCCAGGCAAGAATACTGGAGTAGAATGTCGTTCCCTTCTCCAGGGGATCTTCCTGACCCAGGGATCAAACCCATGTCTCTTGCATCAAGAATCTCCCAGTGGATTCTTTACCTATGAGCCATCTGCAAAACCCAAGAATGGCCATACTACCCTTGATTTCCTTTGGCTCTCTGACAAGCATTTACCAAAGGCACTCTCTACGATTTCTACATTGCTGTTAGTGTTTCTCAATCAGGTCTAGGAAAACGGCAAGTAAAATTCCGGACTGGCTATTAGGTTGACGTGAAACTTAGTCAAAAGAGTCTCTCCAGGGCTCACGGACTTCTGAACTCAACCTTTGAAATGGCTTCTTTCCATCCCCACAAAGTGGTGGTCTATTTAGAACCTACATAAATAAAGTCAAAGGAAGTGAGGCTGGAAGGGACCCAGGCAGGGACAAAGCAGTGAAACGGAGCTGCTGCCAACACATTTTGTGATGTTCAGGGAGTGTTTTGTTTGTTTGTTGTTTTAATCTTTGGGCCAAAGGATACTCCTCTTGCTTGGAACTGAAGTCAGCAGGGGGAAGTGCAGACCTTAGTGAACATAAAGTACAGAAAAATCAGTCCCAAGAAGCTTGGGTCACTCTCCTGCTACGCATGCAAAACGTCAACCGCGCTGAGAGCATGGGCAGGAGACTTCCTGTTCCACTGGGAGTTCGTTCTCCAAAGACAGCTGTCTTGGCAGGACTTACCGCCAAGGCAGAATTACCAGGAATTGCTGGGGAAAATAGATTCATTTCCTTTTAAAAACTACAAAAGCTCCAGCTCTGCCCACATATGTAGAAGTTGGAGAGAAAAGACCTGTTAAAAGAAGTTTTGTTTGTTTTTGTCCAGACAGTGACTATGGTTCATCCTAGTGGTTGGATTGTGTGTGGTCTGGAGACGCACCAATAACTATAGCAAAGGACAGGAAGGTGACTTATCCCAGGTAGACTGGTGCTTCTGTTAAGGTGTGCCTGGCAATTGTCCTTGGCATTCTTGCCAAAGTGTCGAGAATGGCGTCCCTCCCTACATATAATACCCTCCAGCTCTCACTTCTTGAAGTGAGTAAATTGAGCATGTGTTTCCTCCAAGTTTATCCTGTGTATAGTGTTTCATTTATTCATTCATTCAATTCATTTGCATTTATTGAATACTTGCATATACAGTAAACAAACTAGGTTTAAAAAATCCTTGTTCTCATGAAACTTTATTAAATTAATTCTGATGACAGTTCCATGAGGCAGGTACCAGTATGAAGACTTCTTTACATTTGATTTGCTCAAAGTCACAGAGCTGGTGACCCTGGGCATCCTGACTCTAGGAACCCACCTCTTAACTATCCAGCTCGACACTCCCTGGTGTGACTGATGGGTGTGATTTCAAGTTCAGAACAGTAGCAGTTCAGCCAAATACTGTAATTTCTCTTCTGGAGTCAAAGTTTTTTATTCTACAAGATAGTTTAAATAACAAGTATGTTTGGAAGAGGAAGTGTGGTGGTTGGATTTCACAATAAGATGTTGAAGGGAATCAGATTTTGCCACCCCCAAATATGCCACTTTTCATAAAGATTACTTTGAGTCAAAGGCAATTGAGAAATAGCAGGTGCAGGCAAACCTCTCTGACTTCTCTCTTTCTGTCTGAAAGTAGCACATAGACTTTCCTTTGTAAAAGTAACATGAATTTGTAACGGTATCTTGCTTTCCCATACCAGGAAGAAGATGACTTTTAATCACTAGAAAAGACTCTTAGTAGTAGAAAAGGCACCAACTTGAGTTAGTATAACACACCTTACCAAGTAACTCTTAATTTTTCATTATTTTCCCCCGTATATTAACCAGCTCACAATCTATGGCCCAGGGAAGCCCCAAACCCTTCACCTTTCTCTTGTCACTTTTTCAATATCACTCTTTGTTAAAATGTATAGTCTCAAATACAGTTGCTTCTTTGGGTCTTCACTTCTTTTCTATGAAGGCCTCTTTATTCACAGTAATAAACCTTTTCTCTTCCTGTCTTTTTTATTTTCTCAGTTTAATTTGCATTACCCCAGGCACTAAGCTAAAAGAGATGAGGAAAAAGGTTTCCCTTCCCCTACAATGTAGATGACTAAAAGCCACCTCTGTCTTTCTAATATGTTCCGATCAGCAAGGGAAGGTGAGACAAAGAGCTGAGAAAGCGGGACACTGAAGGGAGTTGGGGAGGACAGCATCAAGATCCACGTGCAGACCTGGGAATCTCAGGTCAACATCACTTAGCTCAACACCTTGCCAGGGAGCAATGCCACTAGGGCCACCCAAACAGTTCAAAATCTGGATGTTTATCAGCCACTTTTATGAGATGAGTTTGATTATGTCACCCAAATAGCTCAAGACAAAAGAAAGAACCGCAAACAGGCTCAAATTAAACCGTTCAGCAAGAAATGAATTCATTCTTACTTTGCCAACTGGCTTCTCAAGCAGAGGACTCGCAAAGCAGATGGGAGTTATGCCGCTGTACATCGAAGGTTTCCATTGCTGCTCCTACGAGAAAGGAAACAGAGAGAGGTTTCAGGGACTTGGCTGGCTCTCCCACTGCATGAAGCCGTTTCCTGCTTCTCCCAACAGTGCCTCAAGCACTTACCCATAATGGTTGTCACCTGAAATACCCGAGTCAGCGTTTTCACACAGGCACCTTCAGCTTGCAGTCAGTGCAAACTCATTTAACCTTATGCAGGGGCACATTACAAAACCTCTTATGACATTCTGAAGGAATATCGACAGAAGTGCAGAATATTTTCAGCCTAATCTGCTAAGGTATCTTGCAGAACATAGACTATGTGAATCTTTTTTCGTTGTTAAAAATAACACTACAAGTATCTCATCTTATTGCATAAAAACACTGACCACAGCTCAACTTCTGGTTTTCAAACCTGTGATTCTATATGGAGTACCGTCCAAAATCCTCTACCTGCCTTTTAGAACATTCCAAAATGTGGCTCTTTTTCCCTTTTTTGCTTTTGTTCCAACTCTCTCCTATAATTTAACCTAAACCTCAAGCTACATTTGGCCAATTGTGCTTTTCTTCAGTAGATTCCAGTCTATGCCTTTGTTTATACTGCTCTTAGTTTCTAAAAGATCCTTTCTTCACTATCTGTCTACGATTTCCCACCTGTCCTAAAAAGCACAGCTCAGATTCCCTAAGAAGCAGTTTGCTATATTCTTCCACTCTGGCTAGAATCAAAATAAACTTCTCCCAATCATAGGATTCACATCCTATTATTAGAGTACTTGTCATTATCTGCTGGGAAGTGACTTACTGAAGGCAGAACTCTTGTTTTTGTTATCTTTGTATCCTTTGCAATCTAAGGCAGGTCTTATGCATAGCTCTAGTCTGAGTGTTTGTGTCCTCCCCACCCCCCAGAATTCATATGTTGAAATCCTAAAGCCCTTAAGGGCTTCCCTGTTGGTCCAGGGGTTGAGACCTCACCTTCTAATGCAGGGTGTTAGTTTGATCCCTGGTCAGGGAGCCGAGGTCCTATATGCCTCGCAGCCAATAAAACAAAACATAAAAAGCAGAGATGATATTGCAACAAATTCAGTGGAGACTTTATCCAAAAAAAAAAAAAAAAATCCTTAAAAAACTCCTAAGCCCCAAATGGTGAAGGGATTAGGAGGTGGGGACTTTAGAAAGTGATTTGGGAAATGATTGGGATTAATGTCTTTGTAAAAGACATCCCAGGGTGCTGGCTGGCCTCTTTCCCATGTGAGGATACAAGGACAAGTCTGTGCCCTGGAAGAAGACCCTCACTCAACTGTGCTGACACGCTGATCTTAGACCTCGAGACACCAGAAATCTGAGAAATAAACGTCTGCTGCTTGTAAGCTCCCAATCTGTGGCATTTTGTTAGAGCAGCCTGGACAGACTAAGACATAGATATAGGTGTTTTCCATGACAGTACTCTTGCCTTTTGTCAGCTGAAATCTTTTCTTTACATAGAAACACCCCAGCCGATCCAGCTCTCTCTGGCCCTCAGCTCTCATTCTCACTAAGCACATTTTTCAGTCTCATTAGAGGAAATATCAAGATACTTGTTATTGAAAAAAAAAATCTTAACCGTAGGTACCAACAACCCCATAAAATAAAAATGACCTTTAAAACTGAATCAAGCAAGTATTGACCCATCCCCGCCTCCTGCTGTCCATTAATTGGCCATGTTTCTTGAGTGAAAGAAAGATTTTTTTTCAGTGGTCTTAGCAAAGGAATGGAGTACACCCTCTGGAATCTCTACCCCTGCTGTTACTAATTATCTTACTCTGGGCAAATTACTCCTACTTTCGCCGAGGGTGGCCCTGCCTGTAAATGTGGTTCATGTTATTTACACATATCTCACAGGGCATTTTGAGACAAATTGTGGAGCTATCTGTGGCCTAGAAAGGCAAAGCATGATTCCTGGCGAAGAGGCCCCTGCAGTCTACCCCCAGGAGAAGCCCTTCAATCCTCTGACTTTCTTCCTGTGGTCTAGAAACAGGGGTGATGGTCAAATTCCAAGGCATATGGCTTTCTGTTCATTAGGAGTGAAACTGAGACCAGCAACTCATTTCACAGGTCATGTTCCAGCCATCAAAGTTTAATTACTACCAAACCTATTGGCCCAGGTCCCAACCACGTTAGGGCATGCATGAAAGTTCTAAAGGATCCAGTTACCAAATCCCACCTTTCAGAGATAAAAAGACATTCATTGAGTGGCACCAGAGAAAAAGCTGAAATACATCAACTGAGACTGTGACCTTTTTTTTTTTTTTTAAATGAAAATAACAGTTCAGTGATAATGATCAGGACACATGACTCAGTTTCAAGGAAGTCAATCTGCAGACTTAGTAGATGAATTTGAGGAACTCTGCCCTTCCCTCTAAGGCTGGTCCAGTTGCTATGGCAACAGGTAACTAGTTTTCTTAGGTGGATGTGCAGCTTGATTTTCTTTGGGACCAAAGAGTCCCTTGATATGATTGCACTGGGTACATTTAAGACTGAAGCAATCTATGAGTCCCAAAGCATAGATCTCTTACCTAGAAATCATTGGTGTGGTGGGAAAATATGTGACGATTCTGGGCCATATATAAAAGGATATTTCTGAGATAATGGGTTCACATACAAAACACAGAGTAGTCAGGGGCACGTTGTTATGACTAACTTGATGTCATTCAGGCTGTACGTCGTGTCTGACTCTGAGACTCCAGGGACTGCAGCAGACTGGGCTTCCCTGTCCTTCACTATCTCCCAGAGCTTGCTCAGACTCACTTTCATTGAGTCAGTGATGCCATCCAACCATCTCATCCTCTTGACATCCAACCTCCGTCACCTCCTTCTCCTCCTGCCCCCCTAAATAGTATTTCCCTTTCCCTCTCTCCTTTGGGCATTTTAGGCTTTCCAAAATGGGTTTGTTGTTGCTATTATTTGAGTAGTTGAGTGGCTGGGTGGCTGGTATTGGGAGCTGTTCTCCGTCTAACCTATTGTTTGTTCTATGTGAGGACAGGGACTCTGAGGATGGTCTCAAAGTGGAATAAGAGAAACTTTGGGAAAAGTCAAAGCCTCAGGCAAATCTGGCCATCCTCTCCAGCTCTCTGCAAGATAAGGGTGAAACTGCCCCTTTATCTTTTCCCATAATAAGTTCAGAGCATTCCTGAGAAGCTACCGAATTGCTGAGAGCTCTCTGCAATGACAGGTACCTGGGGTTACATTTCTAAGCCTGGATTCCTAAAAGGAGACCAAAGAAGTGGTTAAGACCACGAACTGTAATTACAACCTTCAGTGTTTACCCTGGAGTCTGGAATATAAGGGCAATTCCTGGTGCTGAAGGACAGAAATAATCCAGAATTTTGAGGAGGAAGGACACAGGGATCACCTTGCAGCTCAGCTCCTTGACCGAGCAGTGGGACCAGTGCAGGTGGCATCTGCCCAAGGGGGCATCACTGGGCCGCTCAGACAACCCTGATAACTCTGAAGAAAAGAATGTGTCCTTGCTCATAAATCTCTATTTTTTTTAAATTAATTTTTATTGCAGAGTAGTTGCTTTTCAGGGGCTTTCCCAGTGGCTTAGATGGTAAGAATCTGTCTTCTATGGGGGAGACCTCGGTTCGATCCCTGGGTAGGGAAGATCTCCTGGAGAAGGGAATGGCAACCCACTCCAGTATTCTTGCCTGGAGAATTCCCTGGACAGAGGGGCCTGGCAGGCTACAGTCCATAGGGTTTTAAAGGGTCAGACACAAATGAGTGACTAACACACACACACACAGTGGCTTTAGAATATTGTGTCAGTTTCTACTGTACAGCAAAGTGAACCAGCTCTATGTATAAATGTTGTGTTAATCCCATAGCTACGTCTGACTCTTTGCAACTCCACAGACTGTAGAACCTCTAGGCTCCTTTGTCCATGGGATTCTCCTGGTAAGAATACTGGAGTGGGTAGCCATTCTCTTCTCCAGGGGATCTTCCTAACTCAGGGATCAAACCTGGATCTTCCATATTGCAGGCAGATATTTTATTGTCTGAGCCACCAGGGAAGCCCCATATGTATACATATATCCCCTCTTTTTTGGATTTGTATCCCATAGAAAACATGGACGTCAATCAACTGCCTATACCTCCTCCCCACACCTCAGGGCTGTAAACAATGTGTTCTGTTTTGAGATGCAAGCAGATTCTACTTCAAAGACGGCCACCCCTCTATCCATCCTCAACTTGTCACCCATTCTTTATCCAGATTAAAGATGACCACACCTTCCATCTACAGAGTGCTCCCAAAGGACTGAGGACAATTTTACCCCAAAGGATCATGAGACACTTCTATATTGCACCTTTTGAGGAAATATCAAGTTACTTTCCCCTGTAATTAACACCTATGAAAACACACTCTTTTTCATTTTTGGCCTTTTGAATCATTTCTTTAGAATATTTTTCCAGGAGTAGGGTTCCTATGCCAAAGATATGGACATTTTTATGGCTCTTGTGATTTACTATCTATACTGCTTTTCAAAAGGATTGGGCTGGTTCACACAGCTACTGTATGTCTTATGTGTATCACATATGTGTATGTGTTGCAGATATGTATACACACTTTTTTCCATACAGCAAACTTATGAGCAGTACTTTCAAAAGCTGCTTCTGGGACTCAGGAGGGGAATATATTTCAAACATTTAGTGGGAACCAGGGAAGGGAAAGTTCCTAAAAGGGATGTGATATAGCTACATAGAGTGGAGGGGCTGGGCCCCATTGCTCTGACCCCTCTACTCTCTGTCCCCCCAACATAAGAGTTGGGGTCAATCAGCAGGAACCTGGGTGCACCCCACCCAGCCGGAGTTCCTTCTTAGCAAGGGTCAAGCACATAGACACAGAGGTGAGGTGGCCTTGGGAAGGGAGGAGAGCTGGGTGGAGGGCCATTAAATGTTGACTCACTCAGGCTTGAGCAGACTTCCTCCCTTTTTCCACACTCCAGTACAATTTTGGTGAACTTAAGTAAGCTGCACCCGCTGCTAAGTGTTACCACTTCCTTTGGGTTATTATCACAGACCCACACCAGCTCCGGTATATGAAAATCCCCTCCCCTCAAAACCTGTGAGCAGAGAGAGGCTCATGGGGAAGAACAGACTCACAGGCATTCCAGTTTTTAAGTTTCTGGGCAGAATCCTGGGAGAACCTGAGCTGCTTAAATATTCTTCAGTGCCTCCCCCAGTATGCACTTGCCTTAAATGCTCCGCTGAATCTTGGCATGTCAATTTCTAATTCTTAGATATTTCACATGTTGATTTTTAAACGTCCCTTGTGCTTTTGCCTTCCTTTCCTATGTTTTATGCATCTTCAGTACCACCTGTACTTACCACAAGGCTGCCATTACAAAACACATTAAAACAAGTGCCTTCAAAATGCTCAACAACATTAATGAGACTTTTGAAAGAAAGTGGCACATCCCTCTCACCACAGTCTCCTCTCTCTAAGTTTCCTGCCAGCCTTTATCCAAATGAATGTATATTTAGCTACAACATCACTTTGCTTTACTCTGAACATCACATTACATATATTCTCTGTTATGTAGTTTTAGAGCTTATAATATTTAGTGATTACATCATGTTCCATCAACAGGATGGAGTATAATGTCATTTACTATCCTGATACATATTTTATTTCCATTTTTTCACTGTAATTTTTTTTAAAAGTTTTTAAAACAGTTCTATTGATACAATTCACATGCCATTCACTTTACCCATTGAAGGTGTGCAATTCAATATTTCTCAAAAAAAAAAAAAAGAACCTCACAGGTGGTGCAGCCATTGTTGTTGTTCAGTTGCTCAGTCATGTCTGACTCTTTGCAAAGCTCATGGACTGCAGCACACCAGGCTTGCCTGTCCATCATCACCTCCTGGAGTTTGTTCAAACTCAAGTCCATGGAGTCGCTGATGCCATCCAACCACCTTATACTCTGTCATCCCCTTCTCCTCCCTCCTTCAATCTTTCTCAGCATCAGGGTCTTTTCCAATGAGTCAGCTCTTCGCACCAGGTGGTCAAAGTATTGGAGCTTCAGCTTCAGCATCAGTCCTTCCAATGAATATTCAGGTTGATTCCCTTTAGGATTGACTGGTTTGATATCCTTGCTGTCCAAGGGACTCTCAAGAATTTTCTCCAACACCACAGTTCAAAAGCATCAGTTCTTCAGTGCTCAGCCTTCTTTATGGTCCAACTCTCACGTACATACATGACTACTGGAAAAACTACAGCCTTAACTATACGGACCTTTGTTAGCAAAGTAATGTCTGCTTTTTAATATGTTGTCTAGGTTTGTGCAGCCATTACCACACTGTAATTTTAAAGTATCTGTGTCCCCTGCCAAAGAAACCCTTACCTATTAGTAACTCTCCACCATTCCCCCGTCCCCTCCCCCCAGTCCTAGGCAACCACTAGTCAATTTTCTACTTGTGTTTTTGCCCATTCTAAACATTTTATACTTACATAAATGAAATTATACAATATGCTGTCTTCTGTGAGTTTCATCTAGTGTAATGTTCTCAAAGATCTATCCATGTTGTAGGATATATCATCACTTCATCATTTTTTGTTGTCCAAAAAAATTCCTTTGAATGGAGATACCATATTTTATTGATCTATTTATTCATATAAGTTGTTTTTACTTTGGGGCTATTATGAATAAGGTATTTATGAACATTCATGTACAAATTTTCATTTCTCTTGGTTATACACCTAGGTGTGGAAATGCCAGATCATAAGACATTTCTATATTTCACATTTTGAAGAACTATCAAATTATTTTCCCCTGCAATTAATACCTATGAAAACATACTTTTTTTGGTCTTTTAAATCATTTCTTTAGAATATTTTTCCAGGAGTAGGGTTCCTGTGCCAAAATTATGGACATTTTTATGGCTTTTGCTATTTACTATCTATACTGCTTTTTGAAAGGGTTAGATTTATAAGTAAAACACAATATCTAAATAAGTTTACACAACTACCATATATCATATGTGTATCATGTATGTATACACACACTTTTTTCAACACAGCAAACTTTTGAGGAAGATGCCACAATTAATCTCATATTTATAGATGAAGATACCAAGGGTCATAGGGACTGGCACCTCAAGTGTTAGATGACCAGCCAAGCAAAGCAATGCCTCTTTTATGGGCTTCATTGGCTTCAAGTGTCTGAATCCAGCCTGTCACTGGTTTCAGTGAGTAACTGCTGACTACGTGTCTCTCCTGTAATTTCTTCAGCTTGTGTCACAATGAAACAAGAATGGCGATGGAGTCAGAGGCACGGGATCAAATTCCAGCCCCATAACATGCTAGCATGGAGACCTAGAGTAGGTTGCTGAATCACCAAGCATCCATTTCCACAACATACACCATGATGGTACCTGCATCATAGGCTTATCTGGAGGATTTGAATTAAAATTCAAGTCAGCAAAGAAGCTTACATAATAATGCTCAGATCATTTTTCATGTTAATGACAAATGGCTTATTGTTATTCTTCCTTGGTGCCCTCCTCAAAGTAAAATATTAGGTATCTTCAATTCCCTATTATAATTTAATACATTTTCTCCTCTACTGCCAGTCATAAAATTATCCTCTGAGTTACTGTAACTTAGCTCTATACTAAATTTATGACTTTTTATATAAAATATTGATTACATAAGCAATATTAAGGTTTGTAAAAATGTTTCAATAAAATTTATAGCAATTATAGATTTTAAAAAATTATAAAAGGCACAAGTAAATTATTTAGAAACATCAATTAAGCTCAAATGGCATATTTACTTTTAAATTAAAAATATTCAGAACTTTTAAATTATAAATTATAATTAAAAATTTTAAGTAAAACACAGTCTAAAATAGAAATATTTTAAATATTAAAAATAATCAATCATGAGTTAATAAAATAAGAATTGGCTCATAAACATAAATGCTTATTTTAAAAGTAGAAGTTTGATGGTATGGGGAGGGAGGTGGGAGGGGGTTCAGGATTGGGAACACGTGTACACCCGTGGAGGATTTATGTTGATGTATGGCAAAACCAATACAGTATTGTAAAGTAAAATAAAGTAAAATAAACAAAAGAGAGAGCAAAAATTAATAAATAAATAAAAGTAGAAGTCTGGCTCTAAGGACCTTGGAAACAAGATAATAGTGATAAAGCAAAAATAGCTGTGGTCCCTCATTCTGAAGTCTTGGATTTCCGAATAGCTTTGACATTCACTTGGTATATGACCTCTCTGGGGCTCCACATTTCTTTAGCAATAAAAAGTATAGTATATAATTTGCTGTTTTTAAAAAGAAGATCTTATAAGGCAATGTATCTGAAAACAATCAACAACACATAAAAATTGTATAGCTTTTTGATACATCAAAACCTAGGTGTGACAGTTACACCACACAATTTGTCCATTCACTTGTATGATAAGAACCCTAAATTTTCTAGGAGTTCAGAAAAAATAGGAAGGAAAATAAAAATGCAAAGTCATCATCTATCCAAATGTGAGAAAATATCACATAAAGGAAGAACCAGGTCTCTCCCTTGGATTGACCTCCCATGTATCACTGGAGGTCAATATTATATGCAAAATGATTCGGGAAGTATAGGATCATAAAATAATCATATGGAACTTTTACAGGAGGGAGAGAAGGATGCCATAACTTGCATCTTTGCAGATGGGATCTGCTTGGTGACCAGCGGCAAATTTAGGGGAAAGTATCAATAGGTAAGCAGCAAGTTATAAGCTTATTTCAAAATCATACATTGCAGTCTTAACTCCCAGGACCTCAGCATGTGATGGTATTTAGAGGTAGGGGGTTTCAAGAGGTGATTAAGTTAAAATGAGATAATCAGCGTGGGTCCCAATCCAAATAACTGCAGTCCTTATAAGAAGAGGCAGTGTACACACAGATGCACACGT